>WNWK01039322.1:0-17507 GCA_009830355.1 Cherax destructor
TGTTTTGAAAAAAAAATTATTGATTTTTTTTTAATAATTTAATAATACTATTAAAATATAAAATGTAAATAAAAATTTAAAATTAATTTTAAAAATGTCATGTTCAACTTATGTTAAATTTAATAGTTAAAACCAATTTTTTTTTATTGTAAATTTTTATATAATTTACCATTTATAAAACCCCCCTTTAAACCCAAAAAAAAAAATATTTATCAAATAAACAGTAAAATGGGGAAACTTATCCTCATATCTATATCCCTTGTGCTCCTTTAACTCATCTAATGCCCATATAATTTGATATTGCAACACAAACTTATTGATTTTTTTGTTTAAATGATTTTTTAAAAAATTTAATGAAGACAAAGTATAAAACTATTTAAAAAAAAGTCATGTCTAAACTATGTTCAAATTTATAGCTTAAATACTCGCCATACCCATATTGTAAACTATTTAAAAAATTTTACCATTTAGTTTTGTTAATTTTAAGTCTGCCCAAAATCCCTGCATATTAGGGCTTTTGGATGTAACCCATGTAATCTCACAAACCATTGTAATTTTTGTATCATGTCCAAATAAGTGCAATATGGCTCTGCCCCAAACTTTTGCAGAGATGGCTTATTTCAGCTTGCTCAGGGTGGTGTTTTTCAACAAATTCTGCCCCTTAGTCCCATAGAACAAATTTCCAATCTCCTTTTTCCCAGTTCGATGGTGTTCCCCCTTTTTTCCCCAGGGGCCACGGGAACTTCTTTGGCCCATTGACTTATTTCACAGTGACAATCATAAACCAGCAATAAACACAATAAATTTATTTTAAATGTTTGAATGGCGGGGGGATGTTTTTAATGATAAACAAACTAGACTGGGCCACCCTGGGGGCGGACAGGTTGGTACCCAGACCGATAGTCAGGGAAAGACTGGTTGGGGGGGAAAAAAATTGGGAAAAAGCAATCGAAACTCGAACTGACCAATACTCAGACCGACCGCAAGTTGGGGGTCCACTGTATATATAAAACATGAAATAACTTTGGAACACTTGAAATTTTGAAAGTTTCCAGACATAATGGAGAGACGGTGCACACATAGCTCATGGAGAATGTAAACAAACCGGGTAGGGCGCAGTGACCATTTTAGAAAGTCAGGTGGGGGAGCTGTATAGCGAGTTTTGGTCATAATTTGAAATGTCTGTATTAGCGGCGCTGTAAAGCAAAATCCGTAAATAGGGCCCTACTGTACCTGACCCATACTCAGGTCATTCCAATTCAGCCTACCCAGGTAATTTCTCAGTCCTATGAAATCTGCTAAGCGGAAGTCTGGAACAGAGACTTGATTGCAGTTATTTGGGTAATTCCATGATATATTGAAAGTAAGTGATTTGTGATCGTTTCCCAAGTTCATCATTAACCTCAAGATTATTAATTAGTGATTCTTTGTTGGCAAGAACCAAGTCAAGCAGGTTGTTTCCTCTGGCTGGTTCTGCTACAAACTCTTTTAAAAAGCAATCCTGAACCATATCAAGAAAGTCACTAGACTCAATATTTTGTCACATTGTTCAATCAATTAGCATTAAGTTAAAATCTCCCATTAACACAACATTTTCATATCTAGATGCCTTATGAATTTCGTCCCATACCAGCTTACTGCACTCCCTATCAAGGTTTGGAGGCCTATAAATCCACCCAAAATGAATTTTTCATGTCCCTCAAGAAACTGTAGCCAAACAGATTCTGTGTCTGATGTTCTAATCTTATATCTTGTCTAACACAACAATTTAAATTTTTCTCTGACATACATTGCCCTCCACCACCCTTCCCCTTGAACCTATCAGTGTGGGATAGTTTATAACCCTGTATGTTGCATTCAGAAGGCATTTTCTATCTTTCAGGTTGAACCAGGTCTCCATTATAGCAATAATATCTATATTACCTGCATTAAGTAATCTTAGCTCATCTATCTTATTTCTTAGACTCATACTATTAGTATAGTAAACCTAAGGGAGCTAGTCACTGCTGCCCCTCTCTTTGTTTGTTGATCAATTGCTTTGCCTTTACTAGCAACTTTATTTTGAATATTGTCTTTAAACATAAACCTGAGGTTTCATGGTAATATCTGCTGTTATCAACCTAGTACTGCAGCCTGATTGTTTCCCACACACCCATCCTCTATAATCAATCAGTTTAAAGTCCTAGACAAGTCAGCAATGGCCCCCTCAATCGAGTTGGCAAATGCAGCCACTCTCCCCAGAGAGAATGCCCCATCCCTTGCATACATATGATGTTTGCCATGATTGTGCCCAGTTATCAATGAATAGGATTGCAAGTTCGTTGCAGTACCTGTCTAGCGAGCAATTTATACCATTGCCTAGACATCCATTCATTGCCCACTCCTTCTAGGCAAAATGCTACATATGAATGGACCCTCCCTGACTACATCTATGACGGACTTGTACTTATGCAGCAGCTCCTGTCTCCTGCCCTTCCTGATGTCATTTCCACTGGTGTTGGTGATAATAATAATAATAATAATAATATTTTTATTTCGATGCATGTTACAAGTGTACACTGTTATTGGTAGTTACAATTATAAAACTGTAATGCAAGGAGAGCCACTGGCATGCCTGGCATTAGGGGCAGTTGATTCTAAAGACGTATTCACTAAGTACTTAATGCTAAAGAAATTGATTGAGTTTATTCTAGTTCTGTATTATTTTAAATTATAATATGATTATACATACTATTAAAAGACAATACAAGAGAAATTGGTTGAGTTTAATCTAGTTGTATATTTTATTTCGTTACAGTATGTTGATGCTATACTAGTATAATAACAATACTAGAAAAATTTATTGAGTTTCTTCTAGTTATATATTTTATTTCAAATTAAAAATGATGATACTATAAGATTTTAAATGACATATGATATATGAAATTGCAACAAGTGTTAAGGAGGATGAACATATCAAATTGAGATTATCTTAAGTAAAATAATATTGGGTTTGAAAGTTTGTTACAGTATGAGTATTTAGTATAGGGTGAGTAGGTGATTTTGAGAAGAGTCTTGAATTGAATTTCCGACAAGGTTAACTTAATATTTACTGGTAATGAATTCCAGATTCTGGGGCCCTTTATGTGCATAGAATTTTACATTGGTTAGCATGGACTCGGGTATGTCAAAGTGATCTGTGTCTTGTGTCATGGTCGTGGGACCTATTAAAGTTGTTGAGGAGAATTTTGAGCGGAGGGTTGATATTAGCATGTAGAGTTTTATGTATGTAGAGGGCACATGAATAGGTATGAATATTTTTTATGGTGAATAGTTTTAAGGTTCTGAATATAGGTGGAGTATGCTGTCTAGAGTGGGAATTTGTTATCATCCTGACTGCAGCCTTTTGCTGGGTTATGAGTGGTCTAAGGTGATTTAATGTTGTTGAGCCCCATGCACAGATTCCATAGGTGAGATAAGGGTAGATAAGAGAATAATATAGTGCAATGAGAGCTGGTTGTGGCACATAATAGCGTATCTTAGATAATATACCTACTGTCCTTGAGATTTTCTTGGAAATTTGTTGTATGTGTGTTTGGAATTTAAGACTACTGTCAAGGTGGATTCCCAGAATTTTCCTCTGTGAGTCTTGTGATGGGTGAACCATTTAGCGTTATGTTAAGTGGAACATTTGTAGCTTTGTTTCCAAACTGAATGAAGTAAGTCTTATCCGTATTGAGAGTAAGCTTATTTGTCGTCATCCATGTTGATATTTTCTTTAATTTGGCATTAACTGTGTTGGCTAGTATGACTGGATTTGGGTGAGAGAAGACATATGTTGTGTCATCTGCAAATAAAATGGGTTTGAGTAGTTGTGATGCATTCGGTAGGTCGTTTATGTAAATGAGGAATAGGAGTGGCCCCAGGACACACCTTGAGGACACCGACTGTAATTTGTTGTGTGGAAGAGTTCTCTCCATTTGTGTACACGTACTGGCTTCTGTTGCTAGTACGACTTTAGGTAGTTGAGGGGTGCCCCTAATTCCATAGTGCGCTAATTTTGTGAGCAATAAATCATGGTCGACTGTATCAAATGCTTTTAGTAGGTCTATGAAGATTCCCAGCGAACTTCTTTCTTCTCAAGTGCGGTGTATATTAACTCTAACATGTGTGTTATAGCATCGTTTGTGCTCTTGTTGGTCCTGAATCCAAATTGACAGGGGTTTAGTACATTGTGTGAGACGAGGTAGGAATAGATCTGTTTATGAATTAATTTTTCGAAGATTTTAGGAAGCAGTGGTAAATTTGAGATTGGTCTATAATTGTTCAGTCAGTTTGGTACCTCCTTTGTGGATGGGGTGACCCTAGCTATTTTGAGAATTGATGGGAAGGTAGAAGATTCAATAGATTTATTGAATAATGCTGCTATAATTGGTGACAGTACGTGTGAAGCTTTTTTGTACATAAAGGGTGGTAAGCTGTTTATGTCACCTGCTTTGTTTTTAAGGGTGTTGATTATGAGCGAGACTTCAAGTGAGTTGGTAGGAGCTAGGAATAGTGTATCTGGGTAGGTGTTGGTGAGGTAGTCTGTTAGACGAGTGTTCGAGCTTGGGATTTTACTCGCTAGATTCTTTCCTATGGTGGAGAAGAAAACATTAAGTCTGTTTGCTGTCTCAGTTGGTGAGAGTAAGGGTTCGTCTGTTTTTGATAATTTGATGGTATTGTTCGTGGATATCTTTTTATTTCCTAGAATTGTAGATAGGGTTTTCCAGGTCTTTTTCATATCACCTTTTACGGTCTGGAGTCTGTTCTCATAATACAATTTTTTGGACCTTCTTATCAGGCTAGTAAGGATTGATGAGTAGCATTTGGATTGTTCTCTGGTTATTAGACCCTTCTATATTGTTTTCATATTGGTCCTCTTGTTTATGGATTTAACCCTTTGGGGGTCGACAGCCTTCTCAGGAAAAAGTGTTCCTGGGGTCGAAATTTTTGAAAAAAATTAATTTTTTATGAAATGATATAGAATCTTTTCCGATCATAACGCCACCAAAATTATGAAATTTGATCGAAAACTAACGGAATTATGCTTCAGCGAAGTTAGCGGTAGCCATGACACTTACGCATCGGCGATTTTGCCCACTTTGAGCCTATATTTCGACAAATTCCAATGATTCAGTCTCCTAAAACTATAGCTATTTCGATAGAACTCTATTTTTCTATCGATTGAGTACAAGAAACTGCCTATTTACCAATTTCATCTACCCAAAATAGTGGTCAGAAAATGGCAATTTTCCAATTTCACACAAATTTCAAACGATGCCAATTTCAAAATAGGGTCCAGAATAAACAAGGCAGACATTCCTGGTACTAAAATAACATGTTCTCTGTTCATTAGTCACGTCTCCAGGCCCCTGTTCCATTACTTTTGCTTTTCATTTTGAATTTTTATTCTCACAAAAAATAGAAGATATACTGTTATGTATACAACTGCATCATTGTAAAAATGGTACAAATAATATCAGAGCACTTGTGCATGAATATAAGACTCGCCAGTTGATGTGTATTGGAGGCATGGTGTGATTTGTTTACTCTTGAACATCGTCAAAAATCGAACATTTTCGCTAATTTGAGCTCAATTTCAAGGTACTTGTCATTGTCATACCAATCAAAATCATCTCTATTTCTGTAATATATCTTCCATTCTATCAAATAAGACCAAGAAAACGAGAATATATCAATATATACCATACGAAAATCGACTGCAAAGTCGGTGTTTTAATCGAAAAAAACGGTCAGAGTTTTTTTTCTCTCATTATGCAGTGTGTACTGCAGGATTTTTTTTATACTGCGCACACTGACCACACAGACCCATTCTTTCATATGTATGCATACCAGACGCTTTCTGCTTAAATTGAGGCCGCTAGAATTTGGGCGTACTAGTACGGCACCAACCCCTGCTCGTAAAACGTACTAGTACGGCACCGACCCCCAAAGGGTTAAGGATGCTGGGTGTTAGCCAGGGATTGTTAAGTCTCTTAGCTGTGATCTGTTTAGTTTTTTTCGGGCAATGTCTGTTATAGAGGTTGTGTGTTTTTTTAAGAAAGTTCTTGATGCATTCATTAGTATCTGAATGTGTTTCTAATTCATTAAGCCAGTCAATGTTCGTCATAGCTGATATAAAATTATTAACAGCTGACTCATTATGTAGTCTGAAGGTAACTTTTGCAATTTCTTGGGGCAGAATGCCTAGGTTAGTTATGAGAAAGGTAGGGTAGTGGTCTGTGGTGTTTTCTGTGATTATGCCTGATTTTAGAGGGGATATTGTGTTAGTCCAGATGTGGTCTAGTAACGAGGTACTATTATCGGAGATTCTTGTAGGTTTTGATATTATTGGTAGTAATAAGCAGTTGCTCATAGTGTTTGTGAATTCAGTTACCTGTGGGTCTTGGTCATGTAGGAGATTTATGTTGAAATCTCCTGTGAGCAGCAAATGATCTTTGTTAAGGCATGAATCGATTATTAGGTTTCCTAGTTTTTCACTAAAGTGGCGGATGTTTGACTGTGGTAATCTGTAGATGTTTATCACTGTGAGGGGTTTTTGCAGGTCTTTTGATTTAAATTTAGCTATAATATATTCTCCATGTTCATCCCTTGTGCAAGAGTTTTTGATACATTCGAGTTGATCTGTATAATATATTGCTGTTCCACCCCCTCGCTGGTCTGTCCTACAGTTGTGAATGGCTGTGTAACCTGGGATGGCATAGACACCTGTAGTATCAGGCTTTAGCCAGGTCTCAGTGAGTGTGATGATTGACATATTGGACTGTAGGGATTGGAGTAGTGCTGTGAGGTCATCATAATGTTTGCTCAAAGATCTAACATTGTAATTGAAGATAATTAAGTTATTGTTGGCTCTGAGTAATGTCTTTGCTTGATCAGCTGTGTAATAGTTACAGTTGCTGTTTGAGTCATGTAAGTCATTTAATAATAGGTTGATATCAGGATCAATGCCTGTAATCATAGGATTTAGTGTGATTCTATAACTAGACTTGAGAACAATAGATTATGCTAAACTTAATGATATGGTATTAGATTAAAGTCTTACTTGCTAATGGATTAAAACAATTATGTGCAAGTGTTTACAGGAATTTTTTTACAGTGATATAGGATATTTGAATAATGTTAAGGATATACTAATTTAACTGTCTAATGAATGGTTAGAACAACTTCAATGACTAGTATTAAATTGGTATGGAAAAAGAAATTTTTTGATTCAATATTGCACTTGTTGAAACTTTTAGTATATGAAAGGCAATAAGAGGTCAATGAATGCAAGAAGCTATTGAACTAATAGTTAAAACAGATTTGACTAATATTAAAAGTAGTTTTGATTAAATTGAAGTTAATAAAGTGACTGAAGTTGGCTAATGGTAAAAGGTATTTATAAAATATAAGTAAATGATTGCACTTATCAGGTAGTTGCTTATAAAGGAAATATAAAGTAAGTCACATACACAATGAGGTAGTTGTTTGAATATAAGAATACAATTAAGCAAACAAAGTGACTGAAATTTGCTTATGGTAAGAAGTGGTACGTATTTTTGTAGTTTACAAACGATTTTCTTAAATGTAGTAAAATATCCTTAGACCCAAATATTGAAGTTTAAATAACTCTAGTGAGTTTCACGACTACCTGATATGTAATCATGGTCCCCAAAGCAAACACCCTTTTATGTAAGTTTATTTTTAAATGCTTTTGTAAGTGTAATTTTGGGGTCTAAAAGGACTAGTCTATTTTACATCATTTCTTATAAAGATAAATTCGTTTGGTAATGGCACTTGAACAGCATTCTGGAATGAAAAAATATCATAAGTCGGGGTACCACTGTAATTGCACTTATTTGGTATTAGCTTATAAGAAAAAAATAAACTAAGTCACATACACAATGAGGTAGTTGTTTGATTATAAGAATATAAAAAGAAAAACAATAGTGAAAAGGTTGTAATTAAATTTCAAGTAAAAAGTAATTACTAATACTGTAAATAGTTAGGGTTGGGAAATGGTAATGATAGATATGTATTAGTGATGTATCGGATATTCGCATCCGCATCTGCGGAACATCCACACAATTTCTTACATCCGTATCCGCATCCGCATTTCACAGCAAACAGATATCCGCATATACATCCGCATCAACATCCGCAGAACATCCGCACAATTTCTTACATCCGCATCTGAAATCCCCGGAACTTCCGCACAATTTCTTACATCCGCATCCGTAAAATGAGTAAGTAAGACATCCGTATACACATCCGCATACCGGATATCTAAATTTTTCACATCCGATACATCCCTAATATGTATTAAAAATAAAAAAATAAAAATAAATGGTTACAGATAAGTTAAAAGATATATATATAGTAAAAAATAGGTTGTACAATTATATTTAGTGGGAAATTTAATATAGTGAGGTAGCAGATTATTAGAACAAATATGAAGTTAATTACATTAATATACAATTTTGAAGTTAATTACATTAATATACAATCAGTTTTGTGAGAAATATAAGATTGTGAGGTTGCAGTTACTAGTACAACTGTTGCACTAACACAGACTAAGGATTAGGTCATTGAAATTGTTCAGTCTCTGTAAGGTTAGCATCTCGAAGGAATTTGGACAGTTCATTTTCATTCGTGATATAGTAAGCACGGCCTACATTTGTTTTCTTAACTAGGATTTTCCCTTCCCGTGTGAAGCACTGGTGGATTTTGTCATTATTCTCACGTTTAAGCTTTCTTACTCTGTATAGGAGGTTCTGACGTTTTTTGTGAGGCACTCGTTTACATAAAGATCTTTTTTTGCACTAATTGATGTTTTAATAAGATCGGTTTTACTGTCTATCGTGTGAAATCTAAGCATAACACTCTTTTTTCTACCTTGTGTGCCAAGTAATCGTGATTCTGTTATTTCAGATGCTGGTACTACTAAATTTAAGTGGTCTTTTATGGTCTGAAGAGCAGCATCTTTGCAGTTGGTATGGTTTATGCCACTTGGAAAGAGTGCACTGCTAATTATTACCGCGTTGGATAACTTATCTTGCTCATTTTTATCTTCTTGGTTAGAAAAATAGTCAGTCAGCTGGGTATCCATGTTGGTCTTCCAGTTCTTGACAGCATCTTCAACCTTCGTGTTTAGGGATGTTATTTGGTCTGTATGGCTGGCTATGACTGATTGGAGGGTCTTTCCAAAATCAGCCATTCCAGCTGATGTAAACTTCTGCTCAAAGCTTTGGATCTTGCTTTCTAGGTGGGCTAACTTAGTTTCATGCTTAGATAGTGTTGTACGAAGATTCATGTTTTCCTCAGTTAAGGTGGTGATGTATGACTTAAAAGTGACAGGATCATTTGTCATACCAGAGATCATTTCAGATGGGTCAAATCCTTTGAAGGCAGTGTGGTTTGAGGGAGATTCAGTCATGATTGTTGTTGTTGCTGTCCCGTCGTCGTGGGTGGTGGTTGAGTAGGGTGAGGGAGAGTCAGCCATTGTGTTTGTTGACATGTTGCCTGGGGTGGTGGTGGGGTGGGTGGGTGATGCACCGGCGTCCTGCTGAGTAGTCAAATGAAATAGTCGAGATCTTGGTGATTTCTTGCTGTTCTTATTGCTGCTTCTTCTGTTATTAGGTCTCATAGTAGTACAGGGGATGTTGTAGATAGGACGTAGAAGCTATAGTTGCTCAGAGCTTGTTGTGGGTGCTCGTCTGGCAGCGGGCTGTGTTTTGAGTTTGAATGGCACTCTCCACTTGGATCAATAATTTTTCGAGTAGGTGGTCTTACTGTTGGTATTCTTGAGTCATTCTGGGGTCTAGGTGCGTTAGTGCAGCAGTTCCGCAATTAGGCCATCATAGAAGCGTTGGTGGGTTCTGGCTGGAGAAGAAAATAACAGAGCTTGGGTGCCACTGTCGCTGCCGCTGCCGACCAACACCAGCTCCTGGGAAACAAACAGTCTCACCTTCCTATCTCTGTTACAAAAAGCACAGTCCATATATCTTACCTGAGAGTCTCCCACAACCAGAATGTTCTTACCTTGAATAGCCGTGGAGTCAGTGGTATCTTTAACCTTACTAACCACTGAAGTACACTCATCCTGGAGAACAGAATCGATTTCCTACCTTCAAATCTTCTCTATTAGCCTTCCTTATCTTGATTCTTCTTCCTGAATTGTGAACCACTTGCCATTTAAAGAGGCTGCCACTCTCCAACTCACTGCTAGTAACCTTTTCCTCATTACCAGATCCAACCATCTCTCACTCCCAATCTCATCTAGGCGAAGTTTCAGTCTCCTATTCTCCTTCTGAAGAAGTAAAACCTCTTCCTTCAACACTTTAACCTGAGATTCTAAAACACTACAACAAGCCATGGTGCTCAGTAACACCCCATGCTAATCCCCAGACAACTTAGGACAGAATGACCTCTCTTGACCACTGACCTCAGCCTTCTTGTAATTGCACCATCCTTAGTTCCAGAACTAGTTTGATTGTAAATATCTGCAGTCCTTCAGGCTTCTAGATGTGCTTGACCAGTTGTGGTCTCTATGCTGGTGCTTTTTACTCTATTTTTTATTTAGATACCTAAAGAGAAATGTCTGGTGTTTGGCAGTTTTGTACATGGTACAAATGTCATGTGGTTGATGTGTTTCTCCAGATTGGTAGATAGTTTGATAGTCACCCCCTGTGTTCTTTTCCTCCTCTATTTGTGGTTACAGTACTACCTTCCCAATTTGTATTTTATTACAGGTATTTTTTTCCCCTTCCCTTTTCACAACTTTACTCCTGTTGGGGTTGAATCCCAGCAGCCACTTGGCTGACTACATTTGATGCATGTAAATCATCCTGTAGTTAATACCTTTCCTTCTCTGTTTGGATTCTTCTCATTGTCTCTGTTATCTGCAGTGACTGACACACAGAAGTCACTCTTTTCTGGTAGGTCATTTATAGAATGTACTGTATATATCAAAAATGGTTTAAGTTTTAGTACTGATCCTTGTAAGACCCTGCTTGTCACGTTGGCCCAGCTGTGTGTGATTCAATATTTGTGTGTATGTGTGTGTGCATGTATTTATTTGTGTTATAGATACTGTATATACATTTGTATGTACGTATGTACATCTTTGTGTTCTACAGTTTTTGAACATTACTGTGATACTGTGGAGTACAGGCTTGAATCACAGTTTGCCAATGTCTTTCTTCCAAAGGGAGGACATGTCAGGGGACCGCAGTTCGGGATGTCGGTCCTCGGCAGCCATGGGAGGCTCTGGTGGGCGTAGTTCAAGTGGACGAGGATCAGGTGGCCGGGGCCAGAAAGCTACCAAACGTGGTGGCTGGGAAGATGCTTTGTAGAGTTCTACAGAGAAGCATACCCCACCTCTGTTGACAATATCTATGACACAAGGATTACTACACTTCTGCCTTCCAAGAGGTACAATGGTGAGTAAATACTAAATGAATAGAGGAATAAGCCTCAATAACATGGCTAAAACGATACACAATTACAGTACAGTGGTCCCTCGGAAATCGAACATTCTTCATTCCAGAATGCTGTTCAAGTGCTGTTACCAAATGAATTTATTCCCATAAGAAATAATGTAAATTAGATTAGTCCTTTTAGACCCCCAAAAATACACTTATAAAAGCACTTACAATAATAAACTTACATAATAGGGCGAGTTGGGAGTGTTCGATTTCTGAGGGTCCACTGTATTCTAGAAACTGTAGACAATACTACAGTATACAGTTTATGTCATCTTGTTTGATTTCAAATTTATGGGATTTGTACTGTGTAAAGACGAGACCAGACGAGCCTGGCCTATGGCCGGGCTCAGAGAGTAGAGAAACTCGAAATTCTTCAGAGGTAAAGTACTGATAATACAGTAGACCATCAAATAACAATCTGTTGACACATTTTGCTCCAACATGGTTGCAAAATTGTGGCATATTTTCAATGAACATTCCATGAAACAATGGTTTACATGGTGGAGTGCATGTAGGAGGAAAATATGACACACACACCGTTTCCCTTCCTCGCAGTGAGCCTCAGGGCGAGTTTATTGTCTTATGGGTTAGTGGGTGGGAGTGTGTGAGCTAGTGAGGACAGGTACTGGGTGAAGAAAGGGTGAGTGATGGGGTGAGAGTGGCCCGTGGTGCATACTCTTGCTGCCATCCCATGTTTCATTTACAAATTGTACATCCTGTGTGGCACTGGAGTGTGTGGTCAGATAGTGACTGGTGCGGGGATGGGTAGAGGCAGGTGGGTAAGGATATACAGGTGAGGGAGAGTGTTTGGAGGAGAGGTGGGTGCAAGCATGAGGGTGGAGGTCCATGAAGGTGTGGTGGAGGGGGACAGCATGGATGGGGGAGCATAGGTGAAGGATAACTGTGGGAAATGGGTGAAGTTGAGGGCCTGGCAGTGAAGCTACACAGTGAGGCTCAAGGCTCCATTCATACATGTCTAACCATACCCCATGCTACATTAATACACATCCAGTACCATACCTCGGTCACATGCCTTTGCCCACCTCAACTACTTACTCAACCTTCCTCCCTTCCTGCCATGTCCACACCCCAGCTGCACCCATACCACCAACAACCCCCACCCATACCACCTCCCCTATAATTCCTCCATGGCCACATGCCTTCATCTATATCATGTCTCTGATCCATACCTGCCTTCCCATTCATACCACCCCTATAATTCCCCCATGGCCATATGCCTTTACCCTCATCATCCCAACCAACAACCTACCTCCCACACAATTCATTCATACAATTCTTCCCACAGCCACATGCCTACACCCACATTATTACCCCACAGCCACCTAACCTCATGACCTCACACTCACACCTTACCCAACCTTTCACCCTAACATGTTAGTCACATACCTAATCACTTAGGTGGGGATTTGAGGAAGTGGAAGGAATGGATGGAATGGGCGAAAGGGACTACATAGTAGGAACAATTCAGTCTGAGGGCCATAAGGTGGTAATTGCTGTAATGTACAACCCGCCACAGAACTGCAGGAGGCCAAGAGAAGAATACGACGAGAGCAACAGAGCAATGGTAGACACACTAGCCGAGGTAGCCAGAAGAGCCCACATGGGAGAGCAAAGTTACTAGTTATGGGTGATTTCAATCACAAGGAGATTGATTGGGAAAACCTGGAGCCCCACGGGGTCCTGAATCATGGAGAGCCAAGATGATGGATGTGGTACTGGAAAACCTCATGCATCAACATGTTAGAGACACTACCAGAGAGAGAGGTGGAGATGATCCAGCAAGACTGGACCTAGTATTCACCTTGAGTAGTTCGGACATCGAGGATATCACGTATGAAAGGCCCCTTGGAGCTAGTGATCATTTGGTTCTGTGTTTTGATTATATAGTTGAGCTACAAGTGGAGAGGGGAGCAGGAATAGGAAGGGAGAAATGAAACTACAAAAGGGGGACTACACAGGCATGAGGAACTTCCTACAAGATGTTCAGTGGGAGAGAGAATTGGCAGGAAAACCAGTAAAAGAAATGATGGAATATGTGACAACCAAATGCAAAGAGGCAGAGGAGAGGTTTGTCCCCAAGGAAACAGAAGTAATGGGAAGACCAGAACGAGTCCTTGGTTCACCGAGGTGTAGGGAGGCAAAAAATAAGTGTAATAGAGAATGAAAAAGTACAGAAGACAAAGGACCCAGGAAAATAGAGATTAGCTGAAGAGCCAGAAACGAATATGCACAGGTAAAAAGAGGGCCAGCGACAATAGAAAATGATATAGCATCAAAAGTCAAGTCTGACCCAAGCTGTTGTATAGCCACATCAGGGGGGGAAAACAACAGTCAAGGACCAGGTAATCAGGCTGAGGAAGGAAGGGGGGGGAGTGCACAAGAAACGATCAAGAAGTATGTGAGGAGCTCAACATGAGATTTAAAGAAGTATTTACAGAGGAGACAGGAAGGACAGTGGGATGAAATACACACAACCGAGGGGAGGTGAAGAAACTGCTAGGGAACTCGCCTAAAAGTGGGGGGCCCGGGACAACATTTCTCCGGGGGTCCTTAGAGAGGGAGCAAAATGTTGTGTGTGCCACTAACAAAAATCTTCAACACATGCATTGAACCTGGGAAACAAGTGAGGTGTGGAAGATGGAAAAAGTCCCAATTTTAAGAAAGGAGACAGCCCGGGGATTAAACCAGACCTGTGTCACGACGGTATAGTATGCAAAGTCATGGAGAAGACCCAAGGGGGAGTGGTGGAGCACCTAAAAACAAAGTTTAAAAAAAAGCACGGTTTCAGGAAGGAAAATCCTGTGTCACAAACCTACTGGAGTTTTATGACAAGGTAACAGAAGAAGACATGAGAGAGGGGGGGGATAGACGTTTTTCTTGGACTACAAGAAGGCGTTCGACACAGTTCCTCACAGGAGGTTAAGAAAAAGCTAGAGGATCAGGCACACGTAACAGGAAAGGCACTGCAATGGATCAGGAAATCTGACAGGGGCAACAAGAGTCAGGTACGTGACGAGGTGTCAGGGGGCACCTGTGCAGGGGGGTTCCCAAAAAGGGTCAGTCCTAGGCCCTTACTTTTTTTGGTATATGTGAATGACATAACGGAAGGGATAGACTCGGGTGCCCCTGTTTGCAGATGATGTGAAGTTAATGAGAAAAATTTAAAATCATGAGGATCAGGGGACTAAAGAGACCGGGAAAGGCACAAGCATGGTCCAGTAACTGGCTCCTTAATTTAACCCTGCCAAATGTAAAGTCATGAAGATCGGGAAGGGCAAAGGCCGCAGAAGAGTTAATCTGGGGGCCAAAAACTGCAAAACCCCCTCAAGGAAAAAAATTTTTGGGGGGGAAAACCCAAACCCCCTCCTGAGGCACACATCAATCAGATAACGCTGCAGCATACGGGGGGTGGCAAAACTAAGAATAGCGTTCCGTACCCACTAAGGAATCATTCAAGACTCTGTACACCATATCCAGGCCCATACTGGAGTATGCAGCACCAGTTTGGAAAACCCACCTGGTCAAGCACGCAAGAAATTGGAAATGCAAAGGTTTGCAACAAGACTAGTCCCAGAGCTAAGGGGATTGTCCTCGAAGAAAGGTTAAATGAAATCCCTGACGACACTAGGGACGGAGGGTTACAAAAGATAACGACATATAAAAAACTGCAAGGAAAGATAAGGGGGACAGAGACAAGATATTCCAGAGAGGGACACGAAACAAGGGGGCTTGGTGTTGAAGACTCCTATGAGTCAAAGGGGTGTTAGGAAGTATTTCTTCAGTCATAGAGTTGTCAGGAAGTGGAATAGCCTAAAAAACTAGGGAGGCAGGAACCATACATAGTTTACACCACCCCATCAGACCACAGGGTTGCCCTACACAGTCCCCATCATGTCGCCTTTTCCCTCCAGCTCACAGCATCCCACCCCCCCCAAGCTTCCAGCTCCTTCCCCCCCCCCCACTGTTCAACCCCCCTTCCCAAACAGTAGTCCCCCAGCCCCCTTTCTCCCCCCCCCACACCAAACCCACCCACCCCAACTACCTAACCCCCCTGTTGCACCAGAACTTCCCTTCCTCCCTCCTTTATAAACCAAAAATTCAATGAGTAGGACAACCAAAAAAAGGCCTCTGTCGCCAGTAGAGAGGGGCGGGTTTTTTGACGGGAAACATCACCACATCAACATACATTTTATAAATTTAGTTGGCTTTTTGTGGGGTGTAATGAATGTAATTTTTATCTTTATGTTCTGCAATTCAGTTTACTTTTTTTTTTTTGCCATCCAAGGTCTGTTATCCAATCTCAACTCTACAAAGATGTAACTAGATAATTTTTTGTATGTAAAGGCATTTAAATTTTTTCCCCTGTCTTCCAAAAAAAAAATTGGGACCGAAAGGCCAAAATCATCCTAATCTTTTCATGGATTTACCATTTTTAAAAAAATAGGTAAAATAAGTATGTAAGGTTAGGCATAACATAAAATTTTTTAAAAACGGTTTTTAAAATTTTCAAATATTAAAGATGTACAAAAGGGAAAAAAGTAAAAAAGACTTATTTCTGATCAGAAAGATATTTTCTAACAAACATTGAAAAAAACCCTTGGGAAAACAACAAAGGGCTCTTTTAGACTCCATGGAGGCTTTATGAACTTCCAACAGAGCTAGGGGACGATTGACGGGCCCCAAATTCCGAGGCTAATGGTATCGATGATTGATGACATATTTTTAACAAACTACACACTATATAAAAAAAGTCCCAAAGAAAAACAAACAGATTAGAATAAAGGGTGGTTTCCCCTGGCTAACCAACAGCATTAAAAACCATTGATAAAAAATCAATATGAAAAGTAATAAACAGGGTTAATAAACAAAGTTATTGTTAAACATTATGCATCAGTTCTCACCAACCTAATAAGAAAAGCTAAAATTGGCACAAGAGGAAAAAACACGGGGGGGGGGCCCGAGGTCAGAGTTCAAAACCCAAACCGTACAAGCCACTGGGCCAGCAGTTTTAAAAGATTCATTCAATTAAAAGTTTAACCATGGGGAAGGTTCAAAAGGGCCCCCTAAGTTTTTGTCTCCCAATGGGGGAGATTTAGCCGTTAAAAAGCCGTTAACAACTCACGAAACGTAATGAATGATTGAAAAAAACCCAAACCACGGATGGGGTTCGAACCCGGTCAGAGAGTGGTTCGCGAGGGGGTTTTTGAACCTCTGCCCGGGGTTCAACCCCCACCCTTTAAGGTTTGTTTCCCATTAATTTTTAAGCATGTTGACGGCTTTGGGGGGACTTGGCTGGCGCCACCCATCCTAGGGGGGGCCGTAAAAAGCTTTTGGGACAGTGGTGCCATGCTAACCTTCCATGGGGTAGAAAATACCTGTTTAAGCTGGGGCCCCGGGGAAAAGTGCAGATTTTCTCTGAAAAGGGGGTTCTAACCCCACCCCGGGTTTGGGTTTTTTTGCAAACGTGTCATTATGATTTCGGGGTCTCGGGGTTACCAAAAACCCCTTTGGGGTCTTTGAAGGCACTGACAGGGGACCTAAAACCGTCCGCCAACGGGGGTGTGGTTCATATTTGTTTTCCCAAAGCAGTAACAGCAAAAAAATTTGGGGATTTTGTCCTTTGGCAATAAACAATACAATGTTTATATGCAAAAGGGATTGGGTGGAAGAAAAAATTCTTTTTCTGATGCAGCATTAAAAAACTGTAAATTTGTCTGGTGCAGTAAGCCTTCATAAGCGTTGTTTACAATTCTTTGGATGAATTATTATTACTTCTCCCCTTTTTTTAATTGCATCTAAAAGGGAGTTGTTAGAAACGATTAACCCAGGGTTGTGGTCATACTAGTACGGCTTTTGGCTGGGGTTTAATACTAACCATAAAATTTTATGCCCAAATTAAGCGAAATGGCTGGTAGGCCTAGTGGTGATAGAATGGGTTCGTGGGGGTGTGCGCAGTAGGAAAAAAAAACCCCGGGA
>WNWK01039323.1:0-17505 GCA_009830355.1 Cherax destructor
TGCAGTGTTCCTCCTTTCTTATGTTCTTATGAGTGGGTAGAATTGTCAAAGCTTATTTCTTGGGTAGCATTGAAAATTGGGTTGAGCAAATATTCTGTTAGTGGGACGGATTGTGAAGGACTTGCTAGTATGGGCCAACAGGCCTGCTGCAGTGTTCCTCCTTTCTTATGTTCTTATGTTCTTTCACCGAGTTATCCTGATGTCGTGTCTGCAAATCTCAGCATCCAGACACAGGACCAATCAGGATCCAGGCTGAAATTTGTCGAATTTTCCGTAGAAATGGCATCACTGACTTCATGGTACAGCTTCCCACACTGTTTCTCAGTCATGTGCTCAGCCTTACTAGCATGTTCTGCTGTTGTTCAGCTCAATACGGCTAATTCAGCACATCAAAAGTGAGTTTGTGGTGATTTCAGCGTCAGTTTCAAATTTAGGTTGGATAAATTCATGAGTGAGAGGGTTGGTTGAGTGGGACTCGCGCATGAGTGGGTAGAATTGTCAAAGCTTATTTCTTGGGTAGCATTGAAGATTGGGTTGAGCAAATATTCTGTTAGTGGGACGGATTGTGAAGGACCTGCCTAGTATGGGCCAACAGGCCTGCTGCAGTGTTCCTCCTTTCTTATGTTCTTATGTTCTTATGTGTCTCCCTCGTGTGTTGTGAAAAGAGTAGGGAATGGGCCGGGTTCCTCACCTACTCACCCATCGCTCGCCCTAGTGTTCGCCCCTCACACCACTATGCTCTCACTCCCTCTCTGCCGTGTTTTCGTGAATTTCCTTAGAATTTTGCCAGAGCTGTATCCGAGTGCCTGAGGCCACTCGAAGCCACTGATCACCAAGCCACGTGGGTGTGACCAAGCCATGTGGGTTAAGCCAGATCCCAAGCCACACTGTGGTCTGCGCAGAAGAAAGGAATTTATAGGCGCATAAAAAGAGGTGAGGGTCATCTTATAAATCAGTATACTGACATTAAGAGGGACGTTAAAAGGGAATAAGAAAAGCAAACGGGACTATGAAATTAAAGTTGCTAGGGATTCAAAAACTAACCCAAAAAGTTTTTTCCAGGTTTATAGAACAAAAGTTAGGATAAGATAGGTCCCCTTAAAAATAACTTTGGGCATCTTACTGACAAGGAGAATGATATGTGCTCTATTTTTAATAATTATTTTCCTCGGTTTTCACACAGGAAGACATTAATAATATCCAGTAATTAATTTTTTACAGAGGCCCAGAAGAAGATAAATTATGTAATATCACAGTCACTAGCGAAATGATTATGAAACAGCTGGACCGACTGAAACAAAATAAATCGCCGGGTCCTGATGAGCTTTTGCAAGGGTTCTTAAAGAATGCAAAATGGAACTCTGTGAACCAATATCTAACATTTTTAATTTATCTCTTCAAACAGGTTAGTGTCTGATATGTGGAAGATGGCTAATGTAATTCCTATTTTTAAAGCAGGGGACAAGTCACTACCGTCAAACTACCGCCCAATAAGCCTGACCTCAATTGTAGGCAAATTACTAGAGTCAATATAGCTGATATTATTAGAAGCCATCTAGATAACCATAATTTGATTAATGATACCCAGCATGGATTCACGAGGGGCCGTTCCTGCCTATCTAATTTATTAACCTTCTTCAGCAAAGCTTTTGAGGCTGTTGATCACGATAAAGAATTCGATATTGTTTATTTAGACTTTTTGTAAGGCTTTTGATAGAGTACCACACCAGAGACTGTTAAAGAAAGTGGCAGCTCATGGCATTGGGGGAAAAGTGCTGTCATGGATCGGGGTCATGGCTCACCAATAGGAAGCAGAGAACATAAGAACATAAGAAAGGAGGAACACTGCAGCAGGCCTGTTGGCCCATACTAGGCAGGTCCTTCACAATCCGTCCCACTAACAGAATATTTGCTCAACCCAATTTTCAATGCTACCCAAGAAATAAGCTTTGACAATTCTACCCACTCATGCGCGAGTCCCACTCCAAATCCAACCCCTCTCACTCATGAATTTATCCAACCTAAATTTGAAACTACCCAAGGTCCTAGCTTCAATAACCCTACTAGGCAGACTGTTCCACTCATCAACTACCCTATTTCCAAACAAATACTTTCCTATATCCTTTCTAAATCTAAACTTATCTAACTTGAATCCATTATTTGGGTTTCTCTTGGAGAGATATCCTCAAGACCTTATTTATATCCCCTTTGTTAATACCCATTTTCCACTTGTATACCTCGATCATGTCTCCCCTCATTCTACGTCTTACAAGTGAATGTAATTTTAGGGTCTTCAATCTTTCTTCGTAAGGAAGATTTCTAATGCTATGTATTAATTTAGTCATTCTACGCTGAATGTTTTCTAACGAATTTATGTCCATTCTGTAATATGGAGACCAGAACTGAGCTGCGTAATCTAGGTGAGGCCTTACTAATGATGTATAAAGCTGTAATATAACCTCTGGACTTCTGTTGCTAACACTTCTTGATATAAATCCCAGTAATCTATTTGCCTTATTACGTACGCTTAGGCATTGCTGTCTTGGTTTAAGGTTGCTGCTTACCATCACCCCCAAGTCCTTCTCGCAATCTGTATGGCTAAGTTCTACGTTATTTAACTTATAAGTGCTTGGGTTATGGACACTCCCGAGCTTCAGAACCTTGCATTTATCTACATTGAACTGCATCTGCCACTTTTCTGACCACGAATTAAGTTTGTCTAAATCTTCCTGAAGTGTGCATAAATGGGGTTAAATCTTCCTGAGTGTGCATAAATGGGGTTAAATCCGAATGGGGACTTGTAACAAGTGGTGTTCCACAGGGATCAGTCTTAGGCCCATTGTTATTTATAATATATATCAATGACCTTGATGAGGGAATTACTAGTGATATGAGCAAATTCGCCGACGACACGAAGATAGGTAGGATAATTGATTCAAACATAGATGTCATAGAACTTCAGGAAGATTTAGACAAACTTAATTCGTGGTCAGAAAATTGGCAGATGCAGTTCAATGTAGATAAATGCAAGGTTCTGAAGCTCGGAGTGTCCATAACCCAAGCACTTATAAGTTAAATAAGAACATAAGAACATAAGAAAGGAGGAACACTGCGCAGGCCTGTTGGCCCATACTAGGCAGGTCCTTCACAATCCGTCCCACTAACAGAATATTTGCTCAACCCAATTTTCAATGCTACCCAAGAAATAAGCTTTGACAATTCTACCCACTCATGCGGAGTCCCACTCAAATCCAACCCCTCTCACTCATGAATTTATCCAACCTAAATTTGAAACTACCCAAGGTCCTAGCTTCAATAACCCTACTAGGCAGACTGTTCCACTCATCAACTCCCCTATTTCCAAACCAATACTTTCCTATATCCTTTCTAAATCTAAACTTATCTACTTGAATCCATTATTGCGGGTTCTCTCTTGGAATATCCTCAAGACCTTATTTATATCCTTTGTTAATACCCATTTTCCACTTGTATACCTCGATCATGTCTCCCCTCATTCTACGTCTTACAAGTGAATGTAATTTTAGGGTCTTCAATCTTTCTTCGTAAGGAAGATTTCAATGCTATGTATTAATTTAGGTCATTCTGCTGAATGTTTTCTAACGAATTTATGTCCATTCTGTAATATGGAGCCAGAACTGAGCTGCGTAATCTAGGTGAGGCCTTACTAATGATGTATAAAGCTTAATATAACCTCTGGACTTCTGTTGCAACACTTCCTTGATATAAATCCCAGTAATCTATTTGCCTTATTCCCATCGCTTAGGCATTGCTGTCTTGTTTAAAGGTTGCTGCTTACCATCACCCCCAAGTCCTTCTCGCAATCTGTATGGCTAAGTTCTACGTTATTTAACTATAAGTGCTTGGGTTATGGACACTCCGAGCTTCAGAACCTTGCATTTATCTACATTGAACTGCAATGTAGAACTTAGAACGTAGAACTTAGCCATACAGATTGCGAGAAGGACTTGGGGTGATGGTAACAGCAACCTTAAACCAAGACACAATGCCTAACGTACGTAAAGCAAATAGATTACTGGGTTTTATATAAAGAAGTGTTAGCAACGAAGTCAAGGTTATAACATTTTAACATCATTGTAGGCCTCACCCCAGATTACCAGCTCGTTGCTCCATATTGATGGACATAAATTCAGTTAGGACATTCAGCGTAGAATGACTAAATAATACATGGCATTAGAAATCTTCCTTAGAAGAAGTGAAGACATTCACTTACTGAAGAGTAGAATGAGGAAATGATAGGTACAAGTGAAAGAAAAGGATATAAATAGGTCTGAGGATATCCTCAAGAGAGAACCGCAAAATGGATTCAAGAAGTTTAGTTTGAGAAAGGATATGGAAAAGTATGTTTGAAATAGGTAGTTGATGAGTGGAACAGTCTGCCTATAGGGTTATTGAAGCTAGGACCTTGGGTGTTTCAAATTTAGGTTGGATAAATTCATGAGTGAGAGGGTTGGATTTGGGGGGACTCGCATGAGTGGGTAGAATTGTCAAAGCTATTTCTTGGGTAGCATTGAAAATTGGGTTGAGCAAATATTCTGTTAGTGGGACGGATTGTGAAGGACCTGCCTAGTATGGGCCAACAGGCCTGCTGCAGTGTTCCTCCTTTCTTATGTTCTTATGTTCTTATCAACCCATGATGGCACCACGATGCTGCCTGACTCCACTGACATCACCCACGACGTTTGCCTGACGTCACTCATGGTGTCACCACATGACATCCATGACGATGTGGTGGACCTGACTTTGAGTGGTGGACCTGACTTAACTCAGTGAAGACGTGTCTTGTGTGCTCTCTGTCAATCTGAAGAAGATGTCCTCTCTTGAGCTACTCTACCAGCAGCTGAAGGAAGAACTGAGGGTAGCTAAGCTTGAGATACAGCGACTGACTGAGGAAAACAAGAGGATTCGTAGTAATCCTCCTGTTGAGAATCCTCAAGCCAGGAAAGGAACCTGGACAGTGGCTAAAACGCATGGGACAAAGTTAAGGCTCAAGAGGACGGGTGGAGAGGTAGAAACAACGAAGACCCAGGAGAATGTTGTGGAAACATCGAACCCATTCTCCGTGCTACCCGATGAATGTGAGTCGACTTCTGGGAGCGTCACGACGAAAGACACAAAGGAAGGTAAAAACATTGTTGTTGTTGGGGACAGTCAGGTTAGGTACATGGATAGGGCTTTCTGTTTGATTGATAGGAGTAGGAGACAGAGGGTTTGCTTTCCTGGGGCTGGGATGGAGGATATTGTTAGCCGTCTGGACGACATCATGAGAGGTAATGGGAGCAATCCTATTATCTGTCTCAGTGCTGGAGGCAACGATGTTGGCAGACTTGTAGGAGTGAGGACCTGACTAGCAGGTTTAGGTCAGCAATAGACATAATTAGGAAGAAGGTGGGAACCCTGTCATATGGTATTTTGCCAGGAGAGGAGTTGAAATGAATGGCTGTCCAGGCAATTGGTGTCAATTGCTGGCTGGACAAATACTGTAAGGAAAATTCAGTAACATTCATTGACAACTGGGACCTCTTCTATGGCAGAAATGACATGTATGCCAGGGATGGGGTTCACTTATCCAGGTCTGGGGTGGGGGCACTGGCAACTGCAGTGGAGGGAGCTGTTAGGGCTTTAAACTAGAAATAGTTAGTGGTATGGGTTTTGGGGGAAAACAGAGAAGTCCCAGTGTAGTAATATTATAAGTTGTAGGAGAACTAGTAATAGCAGAATAAGGTGGATAGTGGAAAGCTAGTGACACTAGATGACAAGGACAGTAATAGGTATAGTGGAAAACAGAGTGAGCAGGAAGGGTAAAGAGAAAGGAGGGTCTCTAAATATATATTACACCAATAGTCGTAGTGCTAGGAATAAGATGGACGAGTTGAGATTAGTTGCAAGCACGGGTAATATTGATGTTTTTGCAATAACTGAGACCTGGTTTAATATGAAAATCGGGACTTGCCCGCCGAATGTCACATTCAGGGTTTTAAATTGTTCCAAGTAGACAGAAGTATCGGGAAAGGGGGTGGGGTGGCACTCTATGTCCGTGATCATTTAAATTGTTGCATAAAAACGGGTATAAAGTCTGAATTAACACATACAGAGTCTGTCTGGATAGAATTTTCAGAGGGGTGTGAAAATTGATTTTAGGCGTGATTTACCGTCCTCCAAACTTAGATAGGGAACAAGGGAGACTACTTTGGGAGGAAATTGTTAAGGCCACAAGACACGATAACGTAGTAATTCTAGGGGACTTTAACTTTAGTCAGATTGATTGGAATTTCATGACAGGGAATTTAGAATCTAACGACTTTTTAGAAGTAGTTCAGGATTGCTTTTTGAAGCAGTTTGTAACAGAACCTACAAGGGGAAATAACCTACTTGACTTGGTTCTGGCAAGCAAGGAAACCCTTGTTAATAATTTAGAAATTACAGAGGAACTCGGCTCAAGCGACCACAAGTCAATTACCTTTAGCATTGAATGGATGTATGATAGTAGGGATAATTCAGTAATGGTCCCAGATTTTCGCTTAGCAGATTATAATGGACTTAGAGAACACTTATCAACTGTGGACTGGGGTGAAGAAGAGAGGTATCAATATGACAGTTTTCTTAACACTATACAGGCTGCCCAAAGAACATTTATCCCGTATAAAGAAATTAGATCAAGTAGAAATGACCCAAAATGGATGAATAATAGGTCAAATATCTTTAGGGCAGAAGAAAGGAATTTATAGGCGATAAAAGAGGTGAGGGTCATCTTATAAATCAGTATACTGACATTAAGAGGGACGTTAAAAGGGAATAAGAAAATCTAAACGGGACTATGAAATTAAAGTTGCTAGGGATTCAAAAACTAACCCAAAAAGTTTTTTCCAGGTTTATAGAACAAAAGTTAGGGATAAGATAGGTCCCCTTAAAAATAACTTTGGGCATCTTACTGACAAGGAGAATGATATGTGCTCTATTTTTAATAATTATTTTCTCTCGGTTTTCACACAGGAAGACATTAATAATATCCCAGTAATTAATTTTTACAGAGGCCCAGAAGAAGATAAATTATGTAATATCACAGTCACTAGCGAAATGATTATGAAACAGCTGGACCGACTGAAACAAAATAAATCGCCGGGTCCTGATGAGCTTTTTGCAAGGGTTCTTAAGGAATGCAAATGGAACTCTGTGAACCAATATCTAAAATTTTTAATTTATCTCTTCAAACAGGTGTAGTGTCTGATATGTGGAAGATGGCTAATGTAATTCCTATTTTTAAAGCAGGGGACAAGTCACTACCGTCAAACTACCGCCCAATAAGCCTGACCTCAATTGTAGGCAAATTACTAGAGTCAATTATAGCTGATATTATTAGAAGCCATCTAGATAACCATAATTTGATTAATGATACCCAGCATGGATTCACGAGGGGCCGTTCCTGCCTATCTAATTTATTAACCTTCTTCAGTAAAGCTTTTGAGGCTGTTGATCACGATAAAGAATTCGATATTGTTTATTTAGACTTTAGTAAGGCTTTTGATAGAGTACGCACCAGAGACTGTTAAAGAAAGTGGCAGCTCATGGCATTGGGGGAAAAGTGCTGTCATGGATCGAGTCATGGCTCACCAATAGGAAGCAGAGAGTGTGCATAAATGGGGTTAAATCTGAATGGGGACTTGTAACAAGTGGTGTTCCACAGGGATCAGTCTTAGGCCCATTGTTATTTATAATATATATCAATGACCTTGATGAGGGAATTACTAGTGATATGAGCAAATTCGCCGACGACACGAAGATAGGTAGGATAATTGATTCAAACATAGATGTCATAGAACTTCAGGAAGATTTAGACAAACTTAATTCGTGGTCAGAAAAGTGGCAGATGCAGTTCAATGTAGATAAATGCAAGGTTCTGAAGCTCGGGAGTGTCCATAACCCAAGCACTTATAAGTTAAATAACGTAGAACTTAGCCATACAGATTGGAGAAGGACTTGGGGGTGATGGTAAGCAGCAACCTTAAACCAAGACAGCAATGCCTAAGCGTACGTAATAAGGCAAATAGATTACTGGGATTTATATCAAGAAGTGTTAGCAACAGAAGTCCAGAGGTTATATTACAGCTTTATACATCATTAGTAAGGCCTCACCTAGATTACGCAGCTCAGTTCTGGTCTCCATATTACAGAATGGACATAAATTCGTTAGAAAACATTCAGCGTAGAATGACTAAATTAATACATAGCATTAGAAATCTTCCTTACGAAGAAAGATTGAAACCCTAAAATTACATTCACTTGTAAGACGTAGAATGAGGGAGACATGATCGAGGTATACAAGTGGAAAATGGGTATAACAAAGGGGATATAAATAAGGTCTTGAGGATATCTCTCCAAGAGAGAACCCGCAATAATGGATTCAAGTTAGATAAGTTTAGATTTAGAAAGGATATAGGAAAGTATTGGTTTGGAAATAGGGTAGTTGATGAGTGGAACAGTCTGCCTAGTAGGGTTATTGAAGCTAGGACCTTGGGTAGTTTCAAAATTAGGTTGGATAAATTCATGAGTGAGAGGGGTTGGATTTGAGTGGGACCCATGAGTGGGTAGAATTGTCAAAGCTTATTTCTTGGGTAGCTTTGAAAATTGGGTTGAGCAAATATTCTGTTAGTGGGATGGATTGTGAAGGACCTGCCTAGTATGGGCCAACAGGCCTGCTGCAGTGTTCCTCCTTTCTTATGTTCTTATGTTCTTATGTCACTCCAGGAAGTCACCTCGCGACGTCTGCTGATGTCAACCGCGATGTCACCTCATGACATCACCTCACGCCGTCACGCCTGACATCACCACATGATGTCCCGAGTGTTGTAGTTTCACAGTGAGCAATTTGTTTTAAGTATTGTCCAGAAGTTTGAGAGAAGATATATGTCGTTTGTTCATTAATTCCTCTCAGTGTTCTCACATGTTCGTGTATTTCTTAGTGTCGATTTTTGCACAGAAAAGCATCATTTGCTAGTAAGCCTGTTGTACCACATGTGCAGTATGTGTGTGCAGTTTCTTGTGTCCTATGTAACACCTGTGTGTTACTCTGTTACCCGGTGAGAACCCGCACACCGTGCGCTTGACAGCTGACATTTATCAGTCCCGGCATCAATGAGCGTCCAAGCTCCTTGTACAGAAAGCTCTTATTGTTCACCGCTTGTAGATGCTTCTGCTGAATCGTACCCGCGACGATTCTTCCATTGAGACCCGTTCCACTTCACCTTCTGACCGTCAGACTGCAGTTAGTGTAGACGACCAGTCTGGGGACACTTAGACCTTTCCTCTGCTGTAAATTTAACTGTCGAGAGAATGTCACTCGTCAAGCCACAGTTAAGCCTGTCAGCACGCGACTGTCAGCCTCGTGTCACAGCTTCAGTGAGCAGCCTGCACAAAGATGATGTCACTTTGACTGCTAGCCCACTCACTGCAGTAAGGTGTATGCTGTTACGACCTCCAGATGTTTTGCCCAGTCATCCCTGTCACGACTCACTCCACACTCGCCAGCAGTGACAGCCCCAGCGACAGTACCAGTCGAGAAATGTCCTCCTGAGTCGCTTGCCAGAAGTCCTGCCCAGTTGCGACTACTGACGACGCCTCACTCGAGGGCACCAGCAGGTTGTGGCCCAGGTTGAATGAACGCTGCAGCGACTACTACGATGACTGCTTCACTGTACCAGAGGAGACCGTACCCTGTTATGTCACAGCTCAGCCATAGCGATGTCTCCTGTGTTGCAATATCTGTCCAGACGCAGAAAGGCGTACAGTGATGTCTCCTGTGTTGCAATATCTGTCCAGACGCAGGAAGGCGTGCAGTGATGTCTCCTGTGTTGCAATATCTGTCCAGACGCAGGAAGGCGTGCAGTGATGTCTCCTGTGTTGCAATATCTGTGCAGACGCAGGAAGGCGTGCAGTGATGTCTCCTGTGTTGAAATATCTGTGCAGACGCAGGAAGGCGTGCAGTGATGTCTCCTGTGTTGAAATATCTGTGCAGACGCAGGAAGGCGTGCAGTGATGTCTCCTGTGTTGCAATATCTGTGCAGACGCAGGAAGGCGTGCAGTGATGTCTCCTGTGTTGCAATATCTGTGCAGACGCAGGAAGGCGTGCAGTGATGTCTCCTGTGTTGCAATATCTGTCCAGACGCAGGAAGGCGTGCAGTGATGTCTCCTGTGTTGCAATATCTGTGCAGACGCAGGAAGGCGTGCAGTGATGTCTCCTGTGTTGAAATATCTGTGCAGACGCAGGAAGGCGTGCAGTGATGTCTCCTGTGTTGAAATATCTGTGCAGACGCAGGAAGGCGTGCAGTGATGTCTCCTGTGTTGCAATATCGTGCAGACGCAGGAAGGCGTGCAGTGATGTCTCCTGTGTTGCAATATCTGTGCAGACGCAGGAAGGCGTGCAGTGATGTCTCCTGTGTTGCAATATCTGTGCAGACGCAGGAAGGCGTGCAGTGATGTCTCCGTGTTGCAATATCTGTGCAGACGCAGGAAGGCGTGCAGTGATGTCTCCTGTGTTGCAATATCTGTGCAGACGCAGGAAGGCGTGCAGTGATGTCTCCTGTGTTGCAATATCTGTGCAGACGCAGGAAGGCGTGCAGTGATGTCTCCTGTGTTGCAATATCTGTGCAGACGCAGGAAGGCGTGCAGTGATGTCTCCTGTGTTGCAATATCTGTGCAGACGCAGGAAGGCGTGCAGTGATGTCTCCTGTGTTGCAATATCTGTGCAGACGCAGGAAGGCGGGAGTGATGTCTCCTGTGTTGCAATATCTGTGCAGACGCAGGAAGGCGTGCAGTGATGTCTCCTGTGTTGCAATATCTGTGCAGACGCAGGAAGGCGTGCAGTAATGTCTCCTGTGTTGCAATATCTGTGCAGACGCAGGAAGGCGGCAGTGATGTCTCCTGTGTTGCAATATTCGTGCAGACGCAGGAAGGCGTGCAGGATGTCTCCTGTGTTGCAATTCGTGCAGACGCAGGAAGGCGTGCAGTGATGTCTCCTGTGTTGCAATATCTGTGCAGACGCAGGAAGGGGGGAGTGATGTCTCCTGTGTTGCAATATCTGTGCAGACGCAGGAAGGCGCAGTGATGTCTCCTGTGTTGCAATATCTGTGCAGACGCAGGAAGGCGTGCAGTGATGTCTCCTGTGTTGCAATATCTGCAGACGCAGGAAGGCGTGCAGTGATGTCTCCTGTGTTGCAATATCTGTGCAGACGCAGGAAGGTGCAGTGATGTCTCCTGTGTTGCAATATCTGTGCAGACGCAGGAAGGCGTGCAGTGATGTCTCCTGTGTTGCAATATCTGTGCAGACGCAGGAAGCGTGCAGTGATGTCTCCTGTGTTGCAATATCTGTGCAGACGCAGGAAGGCGTGCAGTGATGTCTCCTGTGTTGCAATATCTGTGCAGACGCAGGAAGGCGTGCAGTGATGTCTCCTGTGTTGCAATATCTGTGCAGACGCAGGAAGGCGTGCAGTGATGTCTCCTGTGTTGCAATATCTGTGCAGACGCAGGAAGGCGTGCAGTGATGTCTCCTGTGTTGCAATATCTGTGCAGACGCAGGAAGGCGTGCAGTGATGTCTCCTGTGTTGCAATATCTGTGCAGACGCAGGAAGGCGTGCAGTGATGTCTCCTGTGTTGCAATATCTGTGCAGACGCAGGAAGGCGTGCAGTGAAGCATCGACGCTCACGGCCTTACACCACGAAGCACACCTTTTTTTTCTTCCCTCTCTGAAGGAAGTTTTTTTTCCATGTCCTTATGTTTATGTATATGTATTTTTCTTTTGTGTTCTGTGCCCTGTTCTTGTGATAGAGACCGAGGTTTTTTTTACTGCCAGTCATGGTCAGGGTCGACCATGGGTGCGTGGCCGAGCGATGTAGACAGCCTGTACTGTCTGCATAGACAGCCTCTGCTGTCTGCCAGCTGAGTTCATGTTTCGTGCCATGCTAGTGCTGCCACCTATAGGCCTATAACCACTTCAGTCAGTGCCACCATGTTTCTCTCTCATTCACTCAGCAGCCTTGACTCAGTCAACAGGCTTCACTCCCTCTCTGTCTCGCGGGCATGGCCCTGCTGGGCCATGGGCACAAAACACACTGCCTGTGTACCCCGCACTTTATTCTAATAAAGTAAGAAGCCTCCGAAGTCTTATCATTTATTCCCGCTACCAAGAAGACTCAAATAGACCTCGATAAATATCACACAACACTACAGTAGGTCTTCTGGCCCATGCTAGGCTGGTCTAACACACAACACTATAGTAGGTCTACTGGTCCATGCTAGGCAGGTCTAACACACAACACTACAGTAGGTCTACTGGTCCATGTTAGGCAGGTCTAACACACAACACTACAGTAGGTCTACTGGCCCATGCTAGGCAGGTCTAACACACAACACTACAGTAGGTCTACTGGTCCATGCTAGGCAGGTCTAACTCACAACACTACAGTAGGTCTACTGGTCCATGCTAGGCAGGTCTAACACACAACACTACAGTAGGTCTACTGGTCCATGCTAGGCAGGTCTAACTCACAACACTACAGTAGGTCTACTGGACCATGCTAGCAGGTCTAACTCACAACACTACAGTAGGTCTACTGGTCCATGCTAGGCAGGTCTAACACACAACACTACAGTAGGTCTACTGGCCCATGCTAGGCAGGTCTAACACACAACACTACAGTAGGTCTACTGGTCCATGCTAGGCAGGTCTAACTCACAACACTACAGTAGGTCTACTGGTCCATGCTAGGCAGGTCTAACACACAACACTACAGTAGGTCTACTGGCCCATGCTAGGCAGGTCTAACACACAACACTACAGTAGGTCTACTGGTCCATGCTAGGCAGGTCTAACTCACAACACTACAGTAGGTCTACTGGTCCATGCTAGGCAGGTCTAACACACAACACTACAGTAGGTCTACTGGTCCATGATAGGCAGGTCTAACTCACAACACTACAGTAGGTCTACTGATCCATGCTAGTCAGGTCTAACTCACAACACTACAGTAGATCTTCTGGCCCATGCTAGGCAGGTCTAACACACAACACTACAGTAGGTCTACTGGACCATGCTAGGGAGGTCTAACTCACAACACTACAGTAGGTCTACTAGCCCATGCTATCTCAGGTCTAACACACAACACTACAGTAGGTCTACTGGCTCATGCTAGGCAGGTCTAACACACAACACTGCAGTAGGTCTACTGGCCCATGCTATGCAGGTCTAACACACAACACTACAGTAGGTCTACTGGCCCATGCTAGGCCCTACACACAACACTACAGTAGGTCTACTGGCCCATGCTAGGCAGGTCTAACACACAACACTACAGTAGGTCTACTGGCCCATGCTAGGCAGGTCTAACACATAACACTACAGTAGGTCTACTGGTCCATGCTAGGGAGGTCTAACTCACAACACTACAGTAGGTCTACTGGTCCATGCTAGGCAGGTGCATTCACACTCATATGTGTTACACACACTGTCAGCTACTAGCAACTTACACCTGCTACCATGAGAGAACCTACTCTCCTATACCATGTGCAGCAACTTAGATAAGAGCTACATCACCTTCTGTATCAAGGTCCACTGCCTCAAGTACATCAACCATGGGTGTACTCCAGGTATGGTCATTAAATGTCCACCATGACCATCACATTGTCAACCTATGTTGACATCCATTATCAGAGTAATTCTTATTAATAAGCTAATTATTTAGTCTATAATTGGTTATAATAATTTGTCTACTAATGAGGTGAGGCTTACTGGCGGTGACTTAGTGCCATGGCTGAGTTGGTACCGCACTCATCTCACACACTGAGGTCTATGGTTCGATCCCCAGTTTGTTAAGACACCTGTTGTCCCTGTTCGCTTAGCAGTAAGTAGGTACCTGGGTGTTATTCACCTTATGCTTGCTGTCACTGCTCACCTAGCAGTAGGTAGGTACCCGGGTGTTAGGTGATTGGTGTGGGTGGCATCCTGGGAACAAAATTAACCTAAGTTGTCGGAAATGCTCTACATAACCAGGGACTTTCTATATAGTATGTCACTGATGTCAGCTATGGTCTGTATAAGTTGTACCATGTAGATATAAACATTATTATCTCCTGGTTGAAAGACATCAAATATCTACCAGCATTACTTTGCGGTTCCTGTATTAGCATGCATACTGCTGAAACCTACAGCAGGTACTGAGGTTCTAGGTACCTAACTAAGGTGTTAGGCACTTCAATAGTGGCTGGTGGGGTGTAGGACAGCGTGATTGATCATAAATTAAGTATCAGAGATATTCCTGATCACAGAGTGACCTCTGCACCCTGACCTATGTACCCTGTACCTGTTTAGTGTGCACCAGCACTCAGGTACACCTGCCCTCATGTCCAAAGTCCACTCTACCATACTACCATCGTGGTGCTCGTCATTACATGAAATGGAGCCATGCTATCCTTCCATCCATTAAACTACCATCCTGTAGACCTCTCTAGCCCTTCACAGATATGTTCATATCTGTATATAAACCAGAAAGAACATTGTATATAAAGATAACTTAACACTGCTGGAGGCCTACTGGCCTACGCTAGGGAGGTTCTCATATGCATCACTGCAGTAGGACTGGTCTGGGACCAGGTGGTGACCTCTGGAAGCGACTCCAGGTAAACTACAGGTATATTGTCCAGGTAAACCAGAAACAGTAGTGGTCGTAGCACTGATCCTTGTGGTACCCCGCTTCTTATTCCTGCCCATCACTCTTTGCTTTCTTGATCTAAGGTACTCTTTGATTCACTGTATTATGCCCACTGTTATTGCTACTTACACCTCCACTCTGTGTTCATGTCTCCTGTGAGATAAACTGTCAAATACCTCCACTCGTTGTTCCAGTCTCCTGTGAGATACACTGTCAAATACCTCCACTCTGTTCCAGACTCCAGTGAGACACACTGTTAAATACCTCCACTCTGTGTTTCAGACTCCTGTGAGATACACTGTTAAATACCTCCACTCTGTGTTTCAGACTCCTGTGAGATACACTGTCAAATACCTCCACTCTGTTCCAGACTCCTGTGAGATACACTGTCAAATACCTCCACTCTGTGTTTCAGACTCCAGTGAGACACACTGTTAAATACCTCCACTCTGTGTTTCAGACTCCTGTGAGATACACTGTTAAATACCTCCACTCTGTGTTTCAGACTCCTGTGAGATACACTGTCAAATACCTCCACTCTGTTCCAGTCTCCTGTGAGATACACTGTTAAATACTTCCACTCTGTGTTTCAGACTCTTGTGAGATACACTGTTAAATACCTCCACTCTGTGTTTCAGACTCCTGTGAGATACACTGTTAAATACCTTCACTCTGTGTTCCAGACTCCTGTGAGATACACTGTTAAATACCTTCACTCTGTGTTCCAGTCTCCTGTGAGATGCACTGTCAAATACCTCCACTCTGTTCCAGACTCCTGTGAGATACACAGTCAAATACTTCCACTCTGCGTTTCAGTCTCCGTGAGATACACTGTCAAATACCTCCACTCTGTGTTTCAGTCTCCTGTGAGATACACTGTCAAATACCTCCACTCTGTGTTTCAGTCTCCTGTGAGATACACTGTTAAATACCTCCACTCTGTGTTTCAGACTCCTGTGAGACACGCTGTTAAATACCTTCACTGTGTTCCAGTCTCCTGTGAGATACACTGTCAAATACCTCCACTCTGTTCCAGACTCCTATGAGATACACAGTCAAATACCTCCACTCTGTGTTCCAGTCTCCTGTGAGATACACTGTCAAATACCTCCACTCTGTGTTCCAGTCTCCTGTGAGATACACTGTCAAATACCTCCACTCTGTGTTCCAGTCTCCTGTGAGATACACTGTCAAATACCTCCACTCTGTGTTTCAGACTCCTGTGAGATACACTGTCAAATACCTCCACTCTGTGTTCCAGTCTCCTGTGAGATACACAGTCAAATACCTTCACTCTGTTCCAGATTCCTGTGAGATACACAGTCAAATACCTTCACTCTCTTCCAGATTCCTGTGAGATACACTGTCAAATACCTCCACTCTGTATTTCAGACTCCTGTGAGATACACTGTTAAATACCTCCACTCTGTGTTCCAGTCTCCTGTGAGATACACTGTCAAATACCTCCACTCTGTGTTCCAGTCTCCTGTGAGATACACAGTCAAATACCTTCACTCTGTTCCAGACTCCTGTGAGATACACTGTCAAATACCTCCACTCTGTATTTCAGACTCCTGTGAGATACACTGTTAAATACCTCCACTCTGTTCCAGACTCCTGTGAGATACACTGTTAAATACCTCCACTCTGTTCCAGACTCCTGTGAGATACACAGTCAAATACCTTCACTCTGTTCCAGACTCCTGTGAGACACACAGTTAAATACCTCCACTCTGTGTTTCAGACTCCTGTGAGACACACTGTTAAATACCTTCACTCTGTATTTCAGACTCATGTGAGATACACTTAAATACCTCCACTCTGTTTCAGACTCCTGTGAGATACACTGTCAAATACCTTCACTCTGTTCCGACTCCTGTGAGATACACTGTCAAATACCTCCACTCTGTTCCAGACTCCTGTGAGATACACTGTTAAATACCTCCACTCTGTTTCAGACTCCTGTGAGATACACTGTTAAATACCTCCACTCTGTGTTTCAGACTCCTGTGAGACACACTGTTAAATACCTTCACTCTGTTCCAGACTCCTGTGAGACACACTGTTAAATACCTCCACTCTGTTCCAGACTCCTGTGAGATACACTGTTAAATACCTCCACTCTGTTCCAGACTCCTGTGAGATACACATCAAATACCTTCACTCTGTTCCAGACTCCTGTGAGATACACAGTTAAATACCTCCACTCTGTGTTTCAGACTCCTGTGAGACACACTGTTAAATACCTTCACTCTGTATTTCAGACTCATGTGAGATACACTTAAATACCTCCACTCTGTTTCAGACTCCTGTGAGATACACTGTCAAATACCTTCACTCTGTTCCGACTCCTGTGAGATACACAGTCAAATACCTACACTCTGTTCCAGACTCCTGTGAGATACACTGTCAAATACCTCCACTCTGTATTTCAGACTCCTGTGAGATACACTGTTAAATACCTCCACTCTGTTCCAGACTCCTGTGAGATACACTGTTAAATACCTCCACTCTGTTCCAGACTCCTGTGAGATACACAGTCAAATACCTTCACTCTGTTCCAGACTCCTGTGAGATACACAGTTAAATACCTCCACTCTGTGTTTCAGACTCCTGTGAGACACACTGTTAAATACCTTCACTCTGTATTTCAGACTCATGTGAGATACACTTAAATACCTCCACTCTGTTTCAGACTCCTGTGAGATACACTGTCAAATACCTTCACTCTGTTCCGACTCCTGTGAGATACACTGTCAAATACCT
>WNWK01039324.1:0-17505 GCA_009830355.1 Cherax destructor
TTTTGGGTGTCTGGAATGGATTACTGTAATTGTATTTACATTAATTCTTGGGGGAAATACTGCTTCAAGTTTAGGCCTTTTCAATTTTGGGGGCCGACCTTCAAACGGATTAGGCCAAATTTCATTCCACTGTAAAGCATTCATTTAAAACCAATACATTATTAGTTATTTGGTGTTCGATTTTCCACCATGAAGTGTTGGTTTAACTAAATCCGCCTAGATTAAAATAAAATAGCTTTCTTGGTAAATTGATTAGCAATAATGGTATGGGTTTTTTTTTTTTTTTTTTTGAACACCTGTTCTTTCAAAAATTTCCCCAAAGTGCTCACACACTAAGTAAAAAAATGCAACAACAATGAAAAAAAAATACTAAAATTTATATTCAACAGTAACAGTATGATCACCGATTATAAAAAAAAAAAAAAAGGCACAATACCGGGACTGGAACAATACACAAAAGCCCGCACATATAAAAAGAGAGGAGCTTACGACGACTTTTGGGGTCCGACTTGGACCATTTAAAAGTCACACTAATTACCCCTTCCACCTGTCCTGTGTGTTAGTGTGACTTTGTAAATGGTCCAAGTCGGAACCAAAGCGTCGTAGCCCTCCTTTTTATATGTGGGGGTTGTGTGTGTATAAATATTATAAGCTCTGGTCAAGAGAGTGCTTTCAACTGATATATAAAACCATGAACAAATTTCATTCTTAATTGAAAATGGCAACCTATTATATAATTTAAAGGTCCCCTTAAAATAGGCTCTCTTTAAATGATTTCTTTTGAAGCATGAGGCTCAATCAGTTTAAAAGGGTTGGTTGGCCATTCAAAAGAAAACAATCAAGAGCTCATTGTAAAAGTTACAAGCATATTAGTTCTTTAAACTTTGACTTTAAATATTAATACACAAGAATTTAAATTAAGTTCTTCCCTGATAGGGACTCAATACAGCTCATGTAAACAGGGACCAGTGGGACCCTCAGTTGAGGGAATAGTGTCTATTGTTGCCTGGACACTGATGTACCACAGGGAAGGTTCTTGGCTCCCTCCTTTTCTTTTTTACATCAACGACCTTCCAAGCATGTCACAACAACTTACGCCTACTGTCTTTGCTGACAACGACTTTTTTGTCATCTCCCACCCTAATCTAGCCTCACTCAAACTATTGTTAATGAAGAGTTCGCAAAAATAGCAACCTGGATGACTGTCAAAACTTACACTGAACACAGACAAAACCTTTTACATTGTGTTTGGGAGAAAAGCAAGTGAGGTCAACTAAACATTATGCTTAACAACATCCTATTGCTAAACATAATGAGGGAAATTCCTGGGTCTGCACCTTAACAGCAACCTGAAATTCGACACCCATATCCAACACATAACAAAAAAAAGTATCTAAAACAGTTCGTATCCTCTCAAAGATATGTTACTATGTACCACAAACAGCACTACTTACACATTGATATTAAAATATGACAACATCAAATCGGCCTTCATAAAAAACATGACAGCATTCTATAACAGTTGGGAAAGTAAAAAATCTGGGCCAGATGGTGCCATCGCCCTTGGTACAGATGTTCCCCTGGTAGACAGTAACTGTAAGAATGGAGAAATAAATGATGGTGACCTGAAGGGGAGGACAAGAGAAGAGTTCTAGTGGGGAAACTGGTGTAGACAAGGACACACAAAAACCAATGTTACAAACCATGGTAGATAGTAAACAGGGGGATGCCCCGGGAAATACTGAAGATAAATTACCAGAAACTAATGAAAGCTTCATTGTTAGCACTAATGCCGAAGATAGAAACGAGACAGGAACACACGCACCAATAGGGAATACAATGGGGAACACAGTCACAAACAGAAACCAGGCCTATGTGAATATTATGCACTTGGTATCTGCAGGCATGGAATATCTGGGAAATCAGATGGGACATGCAATTATGATCACTCCAGAAAATCCGTGCCCATATGAAAACAGGAAAATGCAACCTCCCGTCCTATAAGTTTTTCCACCCTGAAATGTGCCACTCATCAGTTCAAAAAAGACAGTGCTATAACTTATATTGCCAGGCATACCACCTAAAGGGTACAAGACGACACAGAACATCCAGACCATGCAAAACCTGGGTAGCCAAAGCCACTCCGGAGAGAGAGGTTTTTTAGTGCCAGGAAGGAAAAAAAGCTGGCAGGAAATGACAAATCGTACACCAACTGCAATCATTTCTGGAGTGGAATCACAGTCAATGGCCTCCACTCCAACACAACAGATATTAGTGCCAGGAAAAAAAGACCCGACCCATATCACCAATCCAACGACAATCATCTTTGCAAATATACAGGGTCTAAAGCCAGCAACGAACAACAAGATACCTTACATCCATGGACTTCTTACAGAGTCAAATGCTATGTTTGCGGCTTTCACAGAGACCCACATAAGAGATCACTTGGACAACTTGACAATGAAATATGGATCCCGGGCTACAACCTATACAGATGTGACAGAGTGGACAGGCAAAAAGGGGAGGGGTTGGCCTGTATATCACAGTTATATGTTCAGAACTACTAAATGCCTCAAATGATGTAGTTGAAGTATTAGCAATAAAGATCGAGAATCAAAACCTGGTCATCGTGGTTGTACACAAGCCTCCGGATACAACATCCCAACAATTCCAGGAACAGCTTCTGAAAATTGACCACTGTTTTGAAAATCTTCCAGCTCCTGCCCCCAACTCTTGCTCCTGGGGGATTTCAACCTAAGGCACCTAAAATGAAGGAATATTGCAAACAATGTGGTAGCAGTGATAACACCTGGAGGCAGCTCAGATGAAAACTCGCACACACGTGAACTTTTAAATCTCTGCACCAAATTCACCTTAAACCAGCAAATAGTAGAGCGAAAGATTAGAGAATATGCTGGACCTCATCTTCACCAACAATGATGATCTGATATGAAATGTCATCATATCAAAAACAATATACTCAGATCACAACATAATAGAGGGCCAGACATATATGCGGGGAGCCCCAGATCGACAAAATGTGATCAGCCGCGAGGGAGCCTTCTCCAAATTCAAGTTCAACAAAAAAAACATAAGGTGGGACCAAGTAAACCAAGTCCTAAATGATATAAACTGGGAAGATTGCCTAAGCATCATGGATCCTAACATATGTCTCGAACAAATTACCTCTGTGGCACCTGAGGTTTGCTCAAGGCAAATTCCATTAAGGAAAAGGAGGAGAAGATGTAAACTAGAAAGAGAGAGGCGCTCCCTATACAGGCGAAGGCAAAGAATAACGGAGCGGCAACAAGAGGCCAATATATCTGAAATACGTAGGGAGACACTGGTCATAGAAATAGCAAACATCGAATTAAAACTAAAGGAATCTTACAGGAATCAAGAAAAGCGGGAAGAACTAAAAGCCATAAATGAAATTGAAAGAAACCCAAAGTATTCCTTTTCTTATGCCAAATCAAAGTCGAGAACAAAATCCAGTATTAGGCCCCTACTTAAACGGGATGGGTCCTACACAGATGACAACAAGGAAATGAGTGAGTTACTAAAGTCCCAGTATGACTCAGTTTTTAGCGAACCTTCGAAAAGGCAATAAATGACATGCCCATGCACTCCGCTCCAGGCCCTGACTCATGGAACTCCGTGTTCATCAAGAACTGCAAGAAGCCCCTATCACGTGTTTTTTAACATCCTATGGAGAGGAGCATGGACACTGGGATCATCCCGCAGTTACTAAAAAACAGACATAGCCCCACTACACAAAGGGGGCAGAAAAGCAATAGCAAAGAACTACAGACCAATAGCGCTAACGTCCCATATCATAAAAATCTTTGAAAGGGTTCTAAGAAGCAGGATTGCCACTCATCTAGATACTTATCAATTTCACAACCCAGGGCAGCATGGGTTTAGGAGCTGGTCACTCCTGTCTGTCCCAACTACTGGACCACTATGACAAGGTTCTGGATGCCCTAGAAGACAAACAGAATGCAGATGTTATATACAGTGGACCCCCGAGTTTCGTAAACCCCGGAAATCGTACATTTATGTAAGTATAATATTGTAAGTGCTTGTGGAAAAGTATTTTTGGGGGTCTGAAATAGACTAACCTACGTGACATTTTTCCTTAAGGGAGTAAATTCGTTCGGTAATGGCACTTGAGCAGACTTCAGGAGTGAAGTTTTTACGAAACTCAGGGGTCCACTGTACACAGACTTTGCAAAAGCCTTTGACAAGTGTGACCATGGTGTAATAGCACACAAAATGTGTGATAAAGGAATAACAGGAAAAGTTGGTAGATGGATCTATAATTTCCTAACAAGTAGAACACAAATAGTAGTAGTCAACAGAGTAAAGTCTGAGGCAGCTACTGTAGAAAAGCTTTGTTCCACAAGGCACAGTACTGCTCCATCCTGTTCCTCATCCTCATATAGGACATAGACAGGGACATAAGCCACAGTGCCATGTCTTCCTTTGCAGATGACACCGAATCTGTATGACAGTGTCCACCGTTGAAAACACTGCAAGACTCCAAGCAGACATAAACCAAATCTTTAAATGGACTTCAGAAAACAATATGAAGTTCAATGATGAGAAATTTCAATTACTCATATACGGAAAACGTGAAGAAATTAAAACCCATCGGAGTACAAAACTAATTCCAACCCACACAATAGAGCGAAAAACTAATGTCAAAGACCTGGGAGGATCATGTCAGAGGATCTCACCTCCAAGGACCATAACACTGTAGCAATTGCATCTGCTAGAAAAAAGACAGGATGGATAATGAGAACCTTCAAAACCAGGGATGCCAAGCCCATGTTGACACTTTACAGATCGCTTGTTCTATCTAGGCCGGAATATTGCTGCACACTAACTGCACCTTTCAAGGCAGGTGAAATTGCTGACCTTGAAAATGTGCAGAGAACCTTCACGGCACGCATAAGTGCGATAAACCACCTCAACTACTGGGAACGCTTGAAGTTCCTAAACCTGCACTCTAGAACGCAGGCGGGAGAAATACATTATTATATACACATGGAAAATTCTCGAGGGATTAGTACCAAACTTGCACACAAAAATCACTCCCTACAAAGCAAAAGACTCGGCAGGCGATGTAACATCCCCCAATGAAGAGCAGAGGTGCCACTAGCACGTTGAGGGACAACACAATAAGTGTCAGGGGCCCAAGATTGTTCAACTGCCTCCCAGCATACATCAGGGGATTACCAACAAACCCCTGGCTGTCTTCACAGGCACTGGACAGCACCTAAAGTCGGTACCTGACCAGCCAGGCTGTGGTTTGTACGTTGTACTGCGTGCGGCCAGCAGTAACAGCCTGGTTGATCAGGCTCTGGTTCAACATGAGGCCTGGTCACAGACCGGGCCGCGGGGCATTGACCTTTGGAATTCTCTCCAGGTAAACTCCAGTCAAATCTAATATGACAAAATCCACCAGTGCTTCACACGGGAAGGGAAAACCTAGTAAGGAAAACAAATGTAGGCTGTGTTAACTATATCACGAATGAAAATGAACTGTCCAACTTCCTTCGAGATGCTAATCTAACAGAGACTGACCAACCTCAAAGACCAAATCCTTAGACTACGTTAGTGCATATAAATTCATAATTGTTCTAGTAACTGCTACCTCACTATCTCAAATTTCTCACAAAATTGATTGTGGGACTTATTTTGTATTTTCCTGTATTAAAAGCAACTACATACCTCATTGTATATGTAACTTTTTATATATATATCTTTTTTCTTTATTTGTAACCATTTGTTATATACAAACAAACACAAACAAATTTTATTTCATTGCATATTTACCATTACCATTTCTCCACCTTAACTTATATACAGTACAGTGGTCCCTCCGTTTTCGTGCTTAATCCGTTCCAGAGGGATCGACTAAAACTGTCTGGAAAATCTTCCAGCTCCTGCTCCCAACATCTTGCTCCTGGGTTATTTCAACCTAAGACACCTAAAATAGAGAAATATGGCAAATAATGTTGTAGTAGAGATAACACCAGGAGGCAGCTCAGATGAAAACTTGCACACACACGAGCATTTAAATCTCTGCACCAAATTCACCTTAAACCAGCAAATAATAGAGCCTACAAGATTGGAGAATACACTGGACCTCATCTTCAATAACAATGATGATCTGATACGAAATGTCACCATATCAAAAACAATAAACTACTCAGATCACAACATAATAGAGGTTCAGACATGTATGCACAGGGTCCCAGAATGACAGAATGTGATCAGTCATAAGGGAGCCTTCACCAAATTCAACTTCAATAACAAAAACATAAGGTGGGACCAAGTAAACCAAGTCCTAAATGATATAAACTGGAAAGATAGCCTAAGCAACACGGATTCCAACCTATGTCTAGAACAAATTAACTCTTTGGCACTTGAGGTATGCTAAAGGCATATTCCTTAAGGAAAAGGAGAAGATGTAAACTAGAAAGAGAAAGGCACTCCCTATACAGGTGAAGGCAAAGAATAATAGAGCGGATAAAAGAGTCCAATATATCTGCAATACATAAGGAGACACTGGTCAGAGAAGTAGCAAACATCGAACAAAAGCTACAGGAATCTTACAGGAGTCAAGAAACACGGGAAGAACTAAAACCCATAAATGAAATTGAAAGAAACCTAAAGTATTTCTTATGCCAAATCAAAGTCGAGAACAACATCCAGTATTGGGCCCCTACTTAACCCTTAAACTGTCCACACGTAGATATAAGTTCACTCGTGAAAGTGACCGAACGTATATCTACGTTTTATTTTACATTCGTTCAAATTTAGCACGATAGGCCTGAGTCGCCTAGACATGAGAGAATGGGTCTGCGCCCTCAGTGTGCGCAGTATGAAAAAAATTGGGGACGCCAGGGTACCGCATAGTAGCCCCAGTGAATCACGCCTCGTCATATTAGCACTCTACTATTCTCGGAAAGTGATAGAGAACGCGAGCTTAGAGGATTTGACAGTGATATAGTCACTAATAATCAAGGAAGTAGTGAAACTATTGATGACAACCCAGATGACCCTCAGCCCATCACCTCTGGGGTGGCCAGTGTGGACAGTGTGGCCATACCAGACCCTCAGCCCAGCACATCTGGTGTGGCCAGTGTGGCCACAGACCCTCAGCCCAGCACCTCTGGGGTTGCTAGTGTTACTACCCAAAGGCAGCTCCGCAAGAGGAAATTATCATTTTCCATGTGTTATGATAGTGACGATAGTGAAGGTGATATAAGCGACGATGATGAAATCGATTTTATGCCCATAGACGATTCGTCGAGTGACAGTGATTATCATTATTCCCCAGTGAAACGTACTTATGGGCATCATTACCTACGTTCAGGCAGTGTGCCATATGCAGTCAGAGGCAAGGGTCATGGCAGTTCACGATCCAAAACCCCAGCCACTGATAGTGAAAGTGATAATGAAGGAGAGTATGCTGGGATGGAGGAAGAGGTGGTGGGTGGCATGGTGCCTGGACCTCGTGGTGCGGTGTGTGGACAGACAAAGGACCACGAGGCACCCTCTCAATCATGTGCTGGCTCCACTCCCGTCCCTCCTGCTCCCCCACGTCCCATGCCACAGGTCCACCCTGCACCATCTGATCGTGAATGGAAGTGGACTGAACATACACCATTCGTGCCATGTCCTTTCAATTTTGATGGCAGTGGAAGTGGCATCATGCCACACTGTCCCATCACAAATAAGTCTACAGAGTTAGACTATTTTCAACTATACTTTGATGAGCCGATAATGAACCTGATTGTTACCCAGACCAACCTGTACTACCAGTATACAATGGACCATGTAGATGTTACAGAATCGTCACGGCTGCGCAGGTGGAAAGGTACAACTGTGGCTGAAATGTATTTATTCCTTGGCACTGTCATGCTTATGCCACATACATATAAGAACAATATAGCAAACTACTGGTCCACAGACTCCTTCATTAGCACTCCAGTCTTCCATGACCTCCTTCCCTGCAACAGATTCCTTCTGTTGCTAAGAATGTTGCATTTCTCTGACAGGAATACACCAAACCGAAATGACCTCCTCTACAAAATCCGGGAATTGTTTATGTATCTCAAGCAAAAATTCAGTGCCTACTTTTATCCATTCAAGAACATTGTTGTTGATGAGTCCTTGATTCTGTTCAAGGAACGAGTGTCATTCAAACAATATATACCAAGCAAACGTAATCGCTTTGGTATAAAACTGTTTGTTATGTGTGACTGTGAGACTGGTCTTGTGTTGATGTCATTATCTACACAGGTAAAAATACACTTGATGATACCAGGCGCATGTTGGGCATTTCTGGTGATGTTGTTCGCAAGATGATGCAGCCATACCTTGTGTGGAAACTTTTTAGTCACTAAAGGTTCCACAGGGTAAGGAGCCGTCAGGAGCCTTACACACCGAGGATCGGCCCTCGGAGTTTATAAACCCACACACCCAACAAAACATATGCACACTCCAGCTGATGACGGTGACTATTGTGTATATATTTGATTGATAGATTTATCCACCTAGGAACACCTAGGTAAGTTTGTACAGCTAGAGACTAACAGTAGGATTATTAAGGCAACGTTAGGTATTAATAGTGTAGCTCTAGCACCCTAATATAGGTAGTTATAGACCTGAATAGACAGACATTAGATTATGTTAGCTAACGAGAACTGGCAGTGCTACCCTTGAATCTAAGCGGGAAAGGGCACCAGTTCTTTCTTCCCAGACCAGACTCCACTCGAGCAAGACGTGCTGAGATAGACAGCACCCCCCACGTGACCCAACATCTGTCCTGGGGCCCTGGAGGAGATCCCGAAGTACCGTGGACATCTGCCTCCATCCAGACCCTGTCACAGTAAGACTAGGCTTTCTTTCTCTCAGTATCTGGCCAGTTTTCTGGGGGAAACGTTAGTGAGTTATCTGTGGGTCTTAGGCGGACGGACGACTTGTGTTGGTATGTAACAGCTCGTCTCCTAAGTTCTCTAAGTTCAAGTCTGGAAGCTAGTGTTACTTACTGCATATATCACTCAAGGGATATCCTAGTAACCAGGGAACTCTGAGGTGCAGGCAGGACACTAATTACCCCATCTTTTGCAGACAAAGTTTCTCCACTGCACATGGTGTTAGGAGGGTTATATATAAGGAAGACCAGGACACATACCACCCTTTTCTTTCAAGTAAGTAATCTCCCTTCTAGTATTGTGTAGGCAGTGTGGGGTTCCCCTTACTGCAATCAGCTAGAAATTTGTACCATAGCCACTTGTAAGTCTGAGAGAAGTGTCTCAGAGTGTCGGTGTCAACAGTGCTTGCCCAGAGTGCAGCTTACAAGGGGCAGTCCAAACAAGTTTCTACACCTTGGCAAGGGCCATACATTGTTCACAGACAACTGGTACACAAGCCCTATGCTTGCTGATTTCCTACGTGTGAACAATACTGATATATGTGGAACAGTGAGAAGAAATAGAAAACACATGCCAAAGTTCACTGGAGGAAGTGTAGTGCAGGCGTTTCATGCCAATGACATCATGGCACTGTCATGGCATGACAAAAGGGACGTGACATTGCTGTCAACCATCCACAGAAACGAGATGGTACAAACAGACAGAATCAGCACGCTCAACAATCAACCTATTGAAAAGCCAGCTGTTGTCATCGACTATACAAACAATATGCGACTAGTCGACAAGTGTGACATGATGATAGGCTTTGTTGACTGTGTGCGTAGGAGTCGCAAGTGGTATATAAAAGTGTTTTTCCACCTTGTGGACATTGCAATGCTCAATGCCTTCAACATGTATGAAATAAAGACTGGGAAGCGACAACGATATGCAGAATTCACCCTAAATGTCATCAAGCAGATAGGGAGAAAGTAGGGTACCACACCTATACCTGCCACTCCACAGCGACCTGTCACCCCACAACAGCGACCTGTCACTCCACAACAGCGACCTGTCACTCCACAACCAGAGGGGGGAAGTGCCCAACCGAATAATCCCTAACTGTCACTGCCTGATACCATTACCATCTACTCCAAAGAAGAAGTACTCTCAGAAAAAGTGTGTTGTGTGTGCTTACAGTACACAGCGACCCCAAGTGCGAAAAGTCACACGATACATGTGTCAGCAATGTGGAGTGGCACTCTGTATGAATCCATGCTTCTTCTAGTATCATACAGTGGTGGTGGACTTCTAGAAACATAAATAGGACCTGTAAATACCTTGTATATATATGTAAACAATAGTAAGTGATTGAACCAGGTGTACAAATTTATTTATCAGTGTGAACATGTGTGTTTGTGACAGTATGATTAATAATTCAGTAACAAACATTTGTGTCTAAACAAGAATTGGCAATGAAATGAATAGATCTGCATCAAAACATTATTATCATAGCATGAAAACAACAGAAAATGGAAAAAAAATGGAAAAAACGATAAATGTTTCTTGCTTCTGCAAGCGGCAGTGCTCCATGTTGCCGACACCACATCATTTAGCACCAACTTCACGGGCTTATATCTCGGTAAGTACTGGCCCTAAAATGTTTTTTTTAGCCTATCCTATTTATAAAAATGTTCTCTTCATTTTTAGAAAAAAAACCTATTTTTTTTTTTTTCAAAATATTCGGTCACTTTCGCGAGTGAACGTATATCTACATATACATGTGGACAGTTTAAGGGTTAAACGAGCTGGGTTCTACACAGATGACAGTAAGGAAATGAGTGAGCTACTCAAGTCTCAATATGACTTGGTTTTTAGCGAGCCGGTAACCAGACTGAGTGTTGAAGACCTAAATGATTTTTTCATGAGAGAGAGACAGAATTTGGTAGACACACACCTATCTGATATTATTCAGATGCCAAATGACTTCGAAAAGGTGATAAATGGCATGCCCATACACTCTGCCCTAAGTCCAGACTCGTGGAACTCTGTGTTCATCAAGAACTGCAAGAAGCCCCTATCATGTGCTTTTAATATCCTATGGCTGGTGAGGGAGCATATACACTGGGGTCGTCCCACAGCTACTAAAAACAACAGACATAGAACCACTCTACAAAGGGGGCAGTAAAGCAATAGCAAAGAACTATACACCAATAGTGCTAACGTCTCGTATCATAAAAATCTTTGAAAGAGTTCTAAGAAGCAAGATCACCACCCATCTAGATACCCATCAGTTACACAAACCAGGGCAGCATGGGTTTAATGCAGGTTGCTCCTGTCTGTCCCAACTACTGGACCACTATGCTCTAGAAGACAAACAGAATGCAGATGTAATATATACAGATTTTGCAAAAGCCTTTGACAAGTGTGAATGGTGTAATAGTGCACAAAATGCATGATAAAGGAATGACAGGAAAAGTTGGTAGATGGATATATAATTTCCTAATAAATAGAACACAAAGGGTAGTAGTCAGCAGAGTAAAGTCTGAGGCAGCTACTATGAAAAGCTCTGTTCCACAAGGCACAGTACTCACTACCATTTTGTTCCTCATCCTCATATCAGACATAGACAGGGATATAAGCCACAGTGCCGTGTCTTCCTTTGCAGATGACTCCCGAATTTGCATGACAGTGTCCTCCATTGAAGACACTGCTAGACTCCAGGCGGACATCAACCAAATCTTTAAATGGGCTGCTGAAAACAATATGAAGTTCAATGATGAGAAATTTCAATTACTCCGAATGGAAAACCTGAGGAAATTAAAACTTCATTGGAGTATAAAACAAATTCCAACCACACAATAGAGCGAAAAACTAATGTCAAAGACCTGGGGGTGATCATGTCAGAGGATCTCACCTTCAAGGACCATAACATTGTATTAATTGCATCTGCTAGAAAAATGACAGGATGGATAATGAGAACCTTCAAAACCAGGGATGCAAAGCCCATAATGTCACTCTTCAGGTCGCTTGTTCTATCTAGGCTGGAATATTGCTGCATACAGCACCTTTCAGGGCAGGTGAAATTGCTGACCTAGAAAATGTACGGAGAACCTTCACGGCACTCATAACTGCAATAAAACACCTCAATTACTGGGTCCCCTTCCACAATTACTATTATTTGTTTCAAAAGTTCCTACACACTCGCTTAACATCTCCCAAAATTTCTCTCTCCTCTACACTCCTCTCTTCTCCAGGTGCATATACACTTATTATGACCCACTTTTTGCATCCAACCCTGTACTCCCTAGAATGCAGAAGGGAGAGATACATGATCATATACACCTGGAAAATCCTAGAGGGATTAGTACCAAACATGCACACAAAAATCACTCCCTACGAAAGCAAAAGACTTGGCAGATGATGCAACATGAAAAAGGCGAAAACTGAAGCCATTTTCCGCATAAGAAATAATGTAAATTCAATTTATTTGTTTCAGACACCCAGGAGTATTAACAAAAAATATTTTTTTAGAGATTAAATATAGATTTACATACAGAAAAGATTGACAAATAAATATAAAGCACTAATAACATGTATAAATGAACATTTAACATCACACTTACCCTTATTGGCGACTCTTGTTGGTGTATGGAAGATGGAGAGGAGGAAAGAGGGAGGCGAGTTTATTGTTTGGAGGCAGGACAAAATGCTTCAATTTGACACTAATATCAACTCTACGCTTATTTATCTATCACATTTCATCTAATATGACATAATAAACAATATTAATAACATAGAAACATGATATATAATCTAGAATTAATAAAATATGTCATTACAAATGTGAGGACTGGTGATAGTGTTATTGTTGGGTATATAAGGGCCACTGACCATAAGCCGTACATATAGTGGTGGTGGTGGTGGTTGTGGTGGAGACACCACCAGTATTCACATTGAACAATGTATGTAATTTATAAATAAGAAATATTTACACTAATTTATAAATAAGAAATATTTACACTTTAATTTATAACTAAGAAATATTCACACTTATATAAATAAGAAATATTTACACTTACAGTGGAACCCAGAGTTTCAAACATAATCCATTCCAGGAGCTAGTTCTCAACTCGAAACGTTTGAAAGTCAAATAAATATTTCCCATAAGAAATAATGGAAATATACAATTAATCCATTCCAGAAACCTAAAAATATTAAAAAAAAAATACATTTTTATGAGATAATTATAGTTCTACATACACATAAGAATTATACATAGTAAAGATATATTAAATAAATGCAAATATTTAAACAAATAAAATAACATTTTTACTTACTTTTATTGAAGATTGTTGATGGCATATGGAAGATAGGGAGGAGGAGTGAGGGAGGGAGGGCTTAGTGTTTGGAAGGGAAATCCCCCTCCAAAAGGACTTCAAGTAACAAGTCCCTCTCTGGGGTAACTTCCCTTCTTTGTCTTTTAATTCCACTAGGACCAGCTTGAGAGTCACTGGACCCTTGTCTCACAAAATAACGGTCCAGAGTCCTCTGTTTCTGGCGCCTCTTTAAGATTAGCCTGAAGTAGGACATTGTTTTGCCACTGAACATGTTGCTGATATGGCTTGTTTCAGCTTGCTCAGGGTGGTATTTCTCCACAAACCTTTGAACATCGTTCCACTTTGCACAAATCTCCTTAATCTCTGAAGAAGGCACCTCAACCAGTCCCTCTTCCTCCTCCTGTGAAGCAAGAGCCTCAACTCTGGTCTGATGCTGTTCCAGTGCCAGCTCTTGCAGCTCTTCAGTTGTTAGCTCTACCCTGTGGTCCTCCACCAACTCTTCCACATCCTCGCCACTCACCTCCAAACCCAGGGATTTGCCCATTGCTACAATACCTTCCACAACAGGCAGGGTCAGGGTCAGCCTCAAACCCTTCAAAATTCCTCTTTTGGACACAACCTGGCCACAATGGTCTCCAAGCAGAGTTCAAAGTCCTGGAAGTCACTATATTCCAAGCCTTACCTGTAAGGCCTATGCAGTTGTAGATATTGAAATGATTCTTCCAGAACTCTCTAAGGGTCAATTCAGTGTCCGAGGTCACTTCAAAGCACTTTTCAAACACTGCTTTTGTGTAGAGTTTTTTGAAGTTACAAATGACCTGCTGATCCATGGGCTGGAGGAGAGGAGTGGTGTTAGGAGGCAAGAACTTCACTTTTATAAAACTGAAGTCGTTAGTCAGTAGGTCTTCCAAGTTTGGAGGATGTATAGGAGCATTGTCCAGTAACAGGAGGCACTTGGGGTCCAAATTCTTTTCCTGTAGTTATTTTTTCACACTGGGGCCAAAGAATTCAGGGATCCACTCACTGAAAAGTTGCATTGTGACCCAAGCATTCTGAATAGTTTTCCACAAGACACATAGTCTATTCTTGACGACATTGTGTTTCATGAACACTGGGATTTTCTGAGGGATACACCAGTAAAGGCTTCACTTTAAAATCCCCACTAGCATTAGCACAAACATAAGAGTTAGCCTGTCTTTCATAGGCTTGTGTCCTGGCAGTGCCTTTTCCTCCTGAGTAATGTAGGTCCTGTTGGGCATTTTCTTCCAAAACAGGCCTGTTTCGTCACAATTGAACACTTGTTCGGGTTTCAAATTTTCAGTCTTTATGTAGTCCTGAAACTCATTTATGAATTTTTCAGCCGCACGTTTGTCTGAACTGGCAGCCTCACCATGCCTTACCACATTGTGTATGTCACTACCCTTCTTAAATCTGTCAAACCAGCCTCTGCTGGCCTTAAAATCACTTACACCACAATAAGCACTGGTTCCAGGCATTTTCTTTGCAAGATCGGCATGCAACTGCCTTGCCTTTTCACAAATGATTGTCTACGACACACTGTCAAGCAGAGTTCAGATTTGAAGGCACTAGAATTTAGGCGTACAAGTACTTGACCGACCCTGGCTGCACTGATGTACTAGTACTGGACCGACCCTCAAAGGGTTAATACCTTAAACAACAATGGAGGAGTTAAGTTTCATGTCGTCATTTATCTATCTCTTAATCACTTAACTTCCTTGCTACATTGTTAGTGCTGCACTTTATCGCTGGCTGGCGCTATAGCTTTTATCGACTCCACTTTGATACTTTGCTATGATTTCTTTCTTTAATTCTATGGTGTTCCTCACTTTCTTTACCAAAGGACTGGCACTAGGAGCTTTCTTTCGGCCCATGGTGGCTTATTTAGGAGTCACACACAATAATCAAGGGCCAGAAACAATGGATTGTTAAGAAATGTTTTGTATGAACTCTACCGGAAACAATGCTACACTGCCTGAAAATGTGTGTGGGAGGCGGGCTTGCAGGCTTTGTATGTGCACTGGGCACTGGACAGGTTCTGTACCATCGACGAAATCAGAGCCAATATTTCCACGAAAAAACTGGACGAAAACTGAAATCGGCAAAAATGGAGATTCACGAAAACCGAGTGTCCACTGTATGTACGAAATATTTACACATCTGCGATTTCGCCCACTTTGAGCCCTATTTTCAGCAAATTCCAATGTTTCACTCTACTAAAATTATAGCTATTTCGCTAGAGTTCCATTTGTTCTATCAATTGAGTATAAGAAATCGCCAATTTACCTATTTCAACTACCCAATAAGGTAGTCAGAAATTGATAATTTGGCGAATTTTACACAATTTTCAAAAGATGCCTATTTCAAAATAGGGTCCAGAATAAACGAGACAGACATTCCTTGCATTCAAATAACATTTTATCTGTTCATTAGTCACGTCTCCAGTCCCCTCTTACATTACTTTTGCTTTCCATTTTGAATTTTTATTCTCACAAAAAAATAGAAGATTTACTGTTATATATACAACTGCATCATTGTAGAAACTGTATAAATAATATCAGTGCACTTGTGTAAGAATATTAGACATGCCAGTTGATGTGTATTGGACGCATGGCTCTTGAACATTGACAAAAATCGAACATTTTCGCTACTTTGCGCTCAGTTTCAAGGTACTTGTCATCGTAAAACCAATCAAAATCATCACTATTTCTGTAATATATCTTCCATTCTATCGAATGAGACAAAGAAAACCAGAATACAACCACAAATACCATATGAAAATACACCCGAAATTCGCTGTTTTAATCCAAAAAAACGGTCAGAGTTTTTTTTTTCTCACTATGCACTGCGTGCTTCAGGATTTTTTTATACTGTGCACACTGACCACGCAGATCTATTCTTTCGTATGTAGGCCTGCCAGCTTTCTTCCACCAGATTTGAAGGCACTAGAATTTAGGCGTACAAGTACTTGACCGACCCTGGCTGCACTGATGTACTAGTACTGGACCGACCCTCAAAGGGTTAATACCTTAAACAACAATGGAGGAGTTAAGTTTCATGTCGTCATTTATCTATCTCTTAATCACTTAACTTCCTTGCTACATTGTTAGTGCTGCACTTTATCGCTGGCTGGCGCTATAGCTTTTATCGACTCCACTTTGATACTTTGCTATGATTTCTTTCTTTAATTCTATGGTGTTCCTCACTTTCTTTACCAAAGGACTGGCACTAGGAGCTTTCTTTCGGCCCATGGTGGCTTATTTAGGAGTCACACACAATAATCAAGGGCCAGAAACAATGGATTGTTAAGAAATGTTTTGTATGAACTCTACCGGAAACAATGCTACACTGCCTGAAAATGTGTGTGGGAGGCAGGCTTTGTATGTGCACTGGGCACTGGACAGGTTCTGTACCATCAACGAAATCGGAGCCAATATTTCCACGAAAAAAGTGCACGAAAACTGAAATCGACAAAAATGGAGATTCACGAAAACCGAGGGTCCACTGTATGTACAAAATATTATTTTCAATAAAGGTTATCTACCTATCATATTTATTCCAGAATAATATTAGGTAATACAGTGGACCCCCGGAAATTGGCCTCTTCCCAACTCGAACAATTATGTAAGTGTATTTTTGTAAGTGCTTTTGTAAGTGTATTTTTGGGGGTCTGAAACGACTAATCAAATTTACATTTGTCCTTATGGGAATAAATTCATTTGGTAATGCCACTCAAACAACATTCTGGGCGATTTCCGGGGGTCCACTGTATAACATAAATAATGTAGAAGCATGATAAAGACACCCAATTTAATAAAAACTGATATTATATAAAGAGCCATTGAAGGGTGAAGGGCAGGGAGGAACAAAAAAAAGTGACTGCGACCATTACAGAAAATGTTATGTGCTATGCGCCTGAAGGGTAACTATAGAAGATCGCTCTTATCCTATGCAAAAACTGAAAAAAAGTGCAATTTTCTCAAAAAAAAAGAAATTCCCAAGTACAGTAGTTAGTTTAATATCTTTATTATGCACCCCATACCCATCCTGTGGGCGGTAGTCAAAAGATTACAGAGGTAATAATTGGTCCATTGATGGACTTAAATTTTGATAGCTGAACAAGTTCAGCGGTAATGAACTAGATCGGCACAATTATGACAATTACAAAGGTAATGAGCCCAGGAGAGCTGGTCACACTGTGACAAGTTACAAAGGTAATG
>WNWK01039325.1:0-17505 GCA_009830355.1 Cherax destructor
CAGCCACAGTTGTTTTTTTCCCACCTGTTGAGGTATGATGTTGGTGAAAGTATTGTGTTTGCCATGGTGTACTAAGTATCTGTTGCTTTCCTGACATTAATTTCCATCAGGGGTTCATCAAAGAATAATTTGAAGCATTCCAGTTCAGTGGCATTGTTCCCAAGTGGACAAGATGGGCGTATTCCACATTGACTTTCATCAAACTGCTAGGGATTGGGAATAAAATTGTCAGCTTCCTGCCAATCCCAGGTGCGGTCTGCTGATGGGTACTGGATATTTACAGGTGGTTGTGGGGTTGTGGAAGTTGTGGTTGTGGGGGTTGTGGAAATGGAGGTTGTGGTTGTGGGGGTTGTGGAAGTGGAGGTTGTGGTTGTGGGGTTGTGGAAGTGGAGGTTGTGGTTGTGGGGGTTGGAGGTTGTGGTTGTGGGGTTGTGGAAGTGGAGGTTGTGGTTGTGGAAGTGGAGGTTGGGTTGTGGGGGTTGTGGAGGTTGTGGTTGTGGGGGTTGTGGAAGTGGAGGTTGTGGTTGTGGGGTTGTGGAGGTGTGGTTGTGGGGTTGTGGAGGTTGTGGTTGTGGGGTTGGTGGGTGGGTGAGGGTTGGCTTTGTTGTAGCTGAGGTGACTCAGCGGCGTCGGTGCCAGCATGGTCCACTGCTGGTGCCTCGCGCCTGACACCACCACCACTACCACTAACAGATGCTTGCGCATTTCTCATCCCAATTGCAACACTATCATTGTCATTTTCACTATCACTTCCTGTTGTAAGCCCACGGGATGTACTCAGAGATGTACTCCTTCCTTTGGAACAGCATATGGCACACTACCAGAGCGCATATACCGTCAGTATATGACGCTTCACTGGAGAATATTCTGCTCCATCTCGCTATGGAACTGTTTTGAAGAGCTTGGAGTTCATATTCACTATCACTATCATCACCATTGCTCACATCAGAGTCTGGGATATGCGTAAAAACAGTTTCCTCTTTCGTTCTGGTACAATTGAGCGTGAACAAGATGCCACAGCACCGGAGGTGGAAGGCTGAGGTCGTCTGGGTTTTCCTCAATATTACCGGTATTATGGTCATTAGTTTCGGTCACAACCTCCTCAAAACCTTGAAACTCATCACACTGACACTCCCATCAGTATTAGAACTGTCACTGGGGAACAAAAGTGTCCCAATTCACCGAGGAGGAGGAGTTTCTTACCGCCAGGCATGGTGAAGAAAGTGTACTAACATGGCGTTCCCACAATGCACCACTGGCTACCCGATTTTTTTCCTACTGCGCACACTGACCACGCAGACCCATTCTCTCACCACTAGGCCTACCAGCTATTTTGCGCTTAATTTGAAGGCGCTAGAATTTATGCATACTAGTAAGTCAATAACCCCAGCGCGTAAGCCGTACTAGTACGTCAATAACCCTGAAAGAGTTAAAAGACCAAGAAGGGAAGTAACCCCAGATAGGGCTTTGTTACCTGAAGTCCTTATGGAGGGGGATTCGCCTTCCAAACACTAAGCCCTCCCTCCCTCCTTTCTATCTTTCAGATGCCAGCAAGTCTCTTCAATAAAGGTAAGTAAATGTTATTTTAAATGTAAATTTATAAATTTAATGTGTTGTTATTATGTGTTGTGTGTATGTAAAACTATAGTTATTCTTTAAAAATGATTGTGTGAATATTTTTGGGTGTCAGGAACAGATTAATTGTATTTTCATTATTTCACGGAAATAATGGTTCGACTTTGGCCAGTTCGAGTTGAGGCGTAGCTCTTGGAATGGATTATGGCTGATACTCGGGGTCCACTGTACTATACACCTCAAAGTCTGTGTTTTAATCCAAAACACAGTCGGATGTTTTTTTCTCATGCACTGCATGCAGGATTTTTATATTGCACACAATGACCACACACCCATTCTCTCACATGTGGGCCTACCAGCTTTCTCCGCTTGATTTGAAGCCGCTAGAATTTTGGTGTATTAATACGTCAAAAACACTTGCTCGTAAGACACATATACAGTATACGACAGAAATTCAAAGGGTTAGGGACGTGTGCAAAGTGGAGCGAGTTGCAGAGGGGTTCAGTGGCAGTAAAGACAAAGAAGGGAAGTAACCCGGATAGGGCCTTGATACCTGAAGTCCTTATGGAGGATTTCCTTCCAACCAATATCCTCTCCTACCTCTCCCCTCCGCTGTCTTCCATACGCCAACAAGTCTTCAATAAAGGTAAAATTGATGTTAAATGTTCATTTATCCATTTCATTAGTCATTTATATTTCTCATTGTTTTCTGTATGTAAAACTATAGTTATTCTCTATAAAATGTATTTTTTGTTAATATTTTTGAGTGTCTGGAACGGATTAATTGGATTTACATTACAGTCATCCCTTGGTTTTTGTGTTTAATCCGTTCCAGATGGATCAACTAAAACCAAAATAGACGAAAAGCAAAACTATTTTCCCATAAGAAATAATGGAAATTCAATTAATCCATTCCAGAAACCCAGAAGTTTGGAAAAAAATTTTTTTGGGGTCTTAAAGATAGATTTACATGCACAAATGAATGAACTCTATGTGGTACTTACCTTTATTGAAGACTGATGTTGCTGGATGGAAGAGAGGGAGGAGGGGAGAGGGAAGAGTCCATATTTTTGGAAGGGAATCCTCCATAAGGATTCTAGGTGCCAAGTCCTCATCTGGGGTCACTTCCTTCTTTGTCTTTAATTACACTAGGACCAGCTTGAGAGTCACTGCACACCTGTGGCACTAAATATTTGTCCAGAGAGCTCTGTATCTGGCATCTCTTTAAAATGTCCCTAAAATGGGAAAAGAGATTGTCATTGAACATGTTGATGAGACGGATTGCAACATATTTGTCAGGGTGATTTTCCTATATAAATGAATGCACCCTACCCCACATTGCACAAATCTCCTTAATCTCTGAAGAAGGCACCTTACATCTATCTTCCTCCTCCATTGAAGCAATTTTCTGAGATGTGCTTTGATGGTGTTGCAGCTCAAGCTCTTGCAGCTCTTCAGTGGTTAGATCTTCATTGTGGTCCTCCACCAACTCTTCCACATCCTGGCTACTCACATCCAACCCCATGGAATTCCTCAATGCCACAATACTTTCCACAACTTCCATAGGCTCCTCAGGGTCAGGCCCAAACCCTTCAAAATCCCTCTCTTGGACACAATCTGGCCACAACTTTCTCCAAGCAGAGTTCATCGTCCTGGAAGTCACTCCCTGCCAAGCTTTATCTATAAGGCCTATGCAATGGAAGACATTGAAGTGATCCTTCCAGAACTCTTTTAGGGTCAATTCAGAGTCATTGGTCACATCAAAGCACCTTTAAAACATTGCTTTGGTGTACAGTTTTTTGAAGTTTGCAATGACATGCTGGTCCATGGGCTGGATGAGAGGAGTGGTGTTAGGAGGCAAGAACTTCACTGTTACAAATTTGAAATCCTTAGACATTTGGTCTTCCTAGTCTTGAGGATGAGCAGGAGCATTGTCCATTACCAGGAGGCACTTAAGTGGCAATTTATTGTCCAATAGATATTTCTTCACACTGGGGCAAAACACTTGATTAAACCATTCCACTAAAATTTCCCTAGTGACCCATGCCTTAGCATTAGACTTCCACATCACACACAATTTACTCTTGTCAACACTGTATTTCTTGAACACACTGATAGTTTGAGTGATACACGAGTAAAGGCTTCACTTTGAAATCCCACTAGCGTTACCACACAACATTAGAGTTAGCCTGTCTTTCATAGGCTTGTGTCCTTGCATTGCTTTTCCTCCTGCATGATGTAGGTCCTCCTTGGCATTTTCTTCCAAAAGAGGCCTGTTTTGTCACAAACACTTGTTGGGGTTTAAATTCTTCTGCCTCTACATATTCTTTAAAGTCACGCACAAATTTTTCAGCCCCTTGTTTATCTGAACTGGCACCTCACCATGCCTTACAACACTATGTATGCCACTTCTCTTCTTGAAGTTTTCGAACCAGCCTTTGCTGGCCTTAAATTCATCGACATCAACACTGGTTTCAGTCATTTTCTTGACAAGATCGGGATGCAACTGCCTTTCTTTTTCACATACGTATGATGGATTGCACAACACTATCACCCGCTAGCAGTTTTTGGTTTATCCACAACAACAATTATTTCTCCATATTTTCAATTGTTTGTGATCTCTGTTTCGTTATCGTATTCACCCCTTTCGCAACATTAGCTTTCATGATTTCTTTTCTCTTCGCCACAATGGAACTGATGGTTGATGCGGCCTTCTTGTATATCCTGGCGAGCTCGGCAATACGTACACCACTATCATATTTTTCTATTATTTCTTTCTTCATTTCTACGGTGTTCCTCACTTTCTTTACCAAAGAACTGGCACTTGGAGCTTTCTTTGGGCCCATGGTAGCTTATTTAGTAGTCACACACAATAATCAAGGGCCAAAAACAATGAATTGTTAACCCTTTGACTGTTTCGGTAGTATATATACGTCTTACGAGCCACTGTTTCGGACGTATCTATACGCCAAAATTCTAGCGGCTTCAAATCAAACGGGAGAAAGCTGGTAGGCCCACATATGAGAGAATGGGTCTGTGTGGTTAGTGTGCAGTAGTATAAAAAAATCATGCAGCACGCAGTACATAGTAATGAGAGAGAAAAAACTCCGACCATTTTTTTGGATTAAAACGCCGACTTTGAGGTGTATTTTCGTATAGTATTTATGGTTTTATTCTCTTTTTTTATGGTCTCATTTGATAGAATGGACAACATACTACAGAAATGTGGATGATTGAGATTAGTTTTATGATGAAAACGACCTTGAAATTGAGCTCAAAGTAGGAGAAATGTTCGATTTTTGCAAATGTTCAAGAGTAAACAAATCACGCCACGCGTCCAATACACATCAATTGGTGAGTCTAATATTCTTTCACAAGTGCACTGATATTATTTTTACCATTTTTACAATAATGCAATAGTCTGCATAACGGTAAATATTCTATTTTTTGTGTAAATCAAAAATCAAAATAGAAAGCAAAAGTAATAAAAGAGGGGACTAAAGACGTGACTAATGAACAGATAACATCTTGTTTTAGTGCCAGGAATGTCTGCATTGTTTATTATGGACCCTATTTTGAAATTGACAACTTTTTTATTTTGCATGAAATTAGCCAAATTGCCAATTTCTCATCACTTTATTGGGTAGTTGAAATCGATAAATAGGTGGTTTCTTGTGCTAAATCGATAGAACAAATAGAGTTCTAAAGAAATATCTATGAGTTTGGTCAACTGGAACAATAGAATTTACCGAAAATAGGGCTCAAAGTCGGCAAAATTGCCGATGCGTATATATTGCTGAGATCACTAACTTCGCGAGAGCGTAATTCCGTGAGTTTTCAAGCAATTTTCAAATGTTTGGTGTCTTTACCATCGGGAAACGATTCTCTATCATTTCATAAGAAATTTTTTTTTTTTTTTAAATTTTGCGACAACAGGAGAGCACTCAGGATTGGAGATTGCGACAGTCAAAGGGTTAATAAATGTTTTGTATGAACTCCTGGGGTGATGTTCACTCAAGCATGAACAGTGCTAGACTGCGTGACAATGTGAGTGGGAGGTGCGTGGGCGGTGGGCCTACGGCCTTTGTATGTGCGCGGCAGTAGTGGACAGGTTCTGTACCATCGGCGAAAACTGAGACAATTTTTCCACGAAAAAAGTGAACAAAAACCAAAATCGGCGAAAACTGAGAAACGAAAACCAAGGGTTGACTGTACAGTGGACCCTCAGTTTTCCTGATTAATCCGTTCCAGAATGTCTGACGAAACCCGAAATAATATTTCCCATAAGAAGAAATGTAAATCCATTTAATCCATTCCAGACACCCAAAAGTATTAGCAAAAAATACATTTTATAGAGAATAACTATAGTTTTACATACAGAAAACAATGAGAAATATAAATAACTAATGAAATGGATAAATGAACATTTAACATCACTTTTACAGTGGTCCCTCGGCTATTGTAATTAATCCGTTCCACCCAAAAATATTCACATGCCTGTACTAAATAATAAAAAACAATACTATATATATATACATTTACTTACCTTTATTGAAGAGTTGCAGGCATCTGGAAGATAGGGAGGATGACAGGGGCAGGGAGTTAGTGGTTGGAAGGGGAATCCCCCTCCAAAAGGACTTCAGGTAACAAGTCCCTCTCTGGGGTTACTTCCCTTCTTGGTCTTTTAATCCCACTAGGACCAGCTTGAGAGTCACTAGACCCCTACCTGGTGAAATAACTGTCCAGAGTCCTCTGTTTCTGGCAACTCTTTAATACTTTCCTGAAGTACAACATGGCTCTGTCACTGAAGTGGTTGCACAAAAGGCTCATTTCAGCTTGCTCAGGGTGGTGTTTTTCAACAAATGTCTGCAACTCTTTCCACTTTGTACACATCTCCTTATACTGAAGAAGGCACCTCTCTCTCTCTCTTCTCTCTCTCTCTTCTCTCTCTCTCTCTCTCTCTCTTCTCTCTTCTCTCTCTCTCTCTCTCTCTTCTCTCTCTTTCTCTCTTTCTCTCTTTCTCTCTTTCTCTCTCTCTTCTCTCTTTCCTCTTTCTCTCTCTTTCTCTCTTTCTCTCTTTCTTTTTTTTTTTTTTTTTTTTTTCTTCCTTCCTGTGAAGCAATAACCTCAGCTGTGGTCTGTTGCTGTTCCAGAGGAAGCTCTTGCAGCTCTTCAGTTGTTAGCTCTACCCTGTGCTCCTCCACCAACTCTTCCACATCCTCACCACTCACCTCCAACCCCAGGCTGTTCCCCAATGCCACAATATCTTCCACAACAGGCACAGGGTCGTCAGGGTCAGCCTCAAATCCTTCAAAATCCCTCTTTTCAACACAATCTGGCCACAGTGGTCTCCAAGCAGAGTTCAAGGTCCTGAAGTCACTCCACACCACACCATCAACAACTTCTCAACCTCATCCACTGTTTTCGATCTATTTTTCGTTAACATATCAACCCCTTTTGCAACATTAGCTTCCTTGATCTCATTTCTCTGCCAGGATAGAGCTGATAGTAGATGGGGTTTTCTTGTACATCCTGGCAAGCTCACTCAGACGTACGCCACTCTCATATTTTTCTATAATCTCTTTCTTCAGTTCGATGGTGTTCCTCACTTTCTTTACCACAGGGGTGCCACTAGGAAGCTTCTTTGGACCCAAGGTGACTTATTTCATAGTGACAATCACTAAACCACCAAAAAAGACACCAAATGTATTGTGAATGTTTGAAAGAGCGCGCTGGGTAATGTTCTCTCAATGGTAAACAATGCTTCACTGGCATCCTGCGCAGGCGCGGAGCAGGCGGACAGGTCTAATATGTTATGATACACGATTCCATTTACGATACACGAAATCGAAAAAAGCTTATGTAACACGAGTTTTACGATATATGAGCCTTACGATACTCGGGGGTCCACTGTACCTTTATTGAAGACTCTTGTTGGTGTATGGATGACGTGGAGGAGGGGAGAGGGAGAAGTTACTATTGGTTGGAATGGAAATCCCCTGCCATAAGGGCTTCAGATGCTAAGTCCTTATCGGGGTTACTTCCCTTCTTTGTTTTTTACTGGCACTAGGAGCAGCTTGAGTCACTGGACCCCTGTCGCACAAATTTTTTTTCCAGAGAGCTGTGTTTCTTTTGTCTCCATAAGATTTGCCTAAAATGGGACAAGGCATTGTCATTGAACATGCAACAACAGCTTTGTTAGGGTGATATTCCTCCACAAACGTTTGCACCTCACTCCACTTTGCACAAATGTCCTTAATCACTGAAGAAGGCACCTTCTTCCTTCTCTCTTCCTCCTCCTCTGAAGCAGTTTCCTCAGCTGTGGTCTGTTGCTGTTCCAGATGAAGGTCTTGCAGCTCTTTAGTGGTTAGCTCTTCACTGTGGTCGTCCACCAACTCTTCCACATCCTGGCCACTCACATCCAACCCCATGGACTTCCCCAAAGCCACAATAGATTCCTCAACAGGCATAGGGTTGTCAGGTGTGTGTGGGGAAGTACCCTCGCTGGTGTGTATGGGGAAGTACCCTCGCTGGTGTGTGTGTGAGGAAGTACCCTGGCTGGTGTGTGTGTGTGTGAGGAAGTACCCTGGCTGGTGTGTGTGTGTGTGTGAGGAAGTACCCTGGCTGGTGTGTGTGTGTGTGTGAGGAAGTACCCTGGCTGGTGTGTGTGTGTGTGTGTGAGGAAGTACCCTGGCTGGTGTGTGTGTGTGTGTGTGTGTGTGTGAGGAAGTACCCTGGCTGGTGTGTGTGTGTGAGGAAGTACCCTGGCTGGTGTGTGTGAGTGAGGAAGTACCCTGGCTGGTGTGTGTGAGTGAGGAAGTGCCCTGGCTGGTGGTGTGTGTGTGTGTGTGTGTGTGAGGAAGTACCCTGGCTGGTGTGTGTGAGTGAGGAAGTACCTGGCTGTGTGTGTGTGTGTGAGGAAGTACCCTGGCTGGTGTGTGTGTGTGAGGAAGTACCCTGGCTGGTGTGTGTGTGTGGGGAGGAAGTACCCTGGCTGGTGTGTGTGTGTGTGAGGAAGTACCCTGGCTGGTGTGTGTGTGTGAGGAAGTACCCTGGCTGGTGTGTGTGTGTGTGAGGAAGTACCCTGGCTGGTGTGTGTGTGTGTGAGGAAGTACCCTGGCGGGTGTGTGTGTGTGTGAGGAAGTACCCTGGCTGGTGTGTGTGGAGAATACCTGGCTGTGTGTGTGTGAGGAAGTACCCTGGCTGGTGTGTGTGTGTGTGAGGAAGTACCCTGGCTGGTGTGTGTGTGTGTGTAGGAAGTACCCTGGCTGGTGTGTGTGTGTGTGTGTGAGGAAGTACCCTGGCTGGTGTGTGTGTGTGAGGAAGTACCCTGGCTGGTGTGTGTGAGGAAGTACCCTGGCTGGTGTGTGTGTGTGAGGAAGCACCTGGCTGGTGTGTGTGTGTGAGGAAGTACCCTGGCTGGTGTGTGTGTGTGGGAAGTACCCTGGCTGGTGTGTGTGTGTGGGGAAGTACCCTGGCTGGTGTGTGTGTGTGGGAAGTACCCTGGCTGGTGTGTGTGGGGGAAGTACCCTGGCTGGTGTGTGTGGTGGGGAAGTACCCTGGCTGATGTGTGTGTGGGGAAGTACCTGGCTGGTGTGTGTGTGGGGAAGTACCCTGGCTGGTGTGTGTGTGGGGAAGTACCCTGGCTGGTGTGTGTGTGGGAAGTACCCTGGCTGGTGTGTGTGTGTGGGGAAGTACCCTGGCTGGTGTGTTCTTTCTTGAATTCTATCGTATTTCTCACCTTTACCAAAGGGCTGGCACTAGGAGCTTTCTTTGGGCCCTTGGTGGCTTATTTAGCAGTCACACACAATAAACTAGCGCAAAAACAATGGATTACAGCCTCTTCTCACTTATCGACATATTCATAAATAACAAAAAAGGCACAATACCGTGACTGGAACAATACACACACAACCCGCACATATAAAAAGAGAGGAGCTTACGACGACGTTTCGTTTCGGCCTTCCCTACATCTCTGGTTTCTCTAATCTCAGCAACTCTCTCCGTCCCTTAGACATCAAACTTACCTTTCGTATGACTAACACTCTTCGCACTAATCTAGTTCATACCTCCCCTCCCTCTACAGATTCTCCTGGTGTCTACTCTATTTCTTGCTCCTCCTGTCCTCTTCAGTACTTCGGAGAAACTGGCCAATCTCTTTCTGACGGACTCAAGGAGCACAAAAAATAGTGTTAGGCTTGCCGACACTAATAATGCTCTTTTCTGTCATGTCAGAGATCACAGTCATCCTATTGATTAGTCTTCTGCTAAAACTGTTTACCCTACGTCCAACTTTCATAGTCGCCGCCTGGTTGAATCCTCCCTTATACACAACTTTCCCTGTATGAATCTTAGCCCTGGCTTTGTCTCTGTTGATGCTTTCCTCTCCCATTACATTGTTAAATGCTCCAAACTTCAGAACACACGTGACTTAACCTGATTCCTTCCCCTTTCATCTCTTCCCCCTTCTCCTTTTTCTCCTATGGGTTTTCTTTTCTTTCTTTACTTTTGCCTTGTATTTGTCCTTCTTTATTTTATTCGTCTTTTCCTCCCTCTGTGTTCTCGTCCTACCCATGCGGGCCGCCAGCTTCTTTGCAGTGCTCCTTTCCTAGACTATGACTGTCTCCACTACTACTACTACCACTTCCACTACTAACTCCTTTATTACCCCACTCTCTTGTACCCTCCCCCTGTCTGCCTGCCTATAAATACTCCTTCCACCTGTTCTGTGTGTTAGTGTGACTTTGTAAATGGTCCAAGTCGGGCCGAAACGTCGTCGTAAGCTCCTCTCTTTTTATATGTGCGGGTTGTGTGTGTATCGACATATTCGTTTACCGACAGCTCTGGGTTACGACGGGCTCTCCGACGAGTCAGTATTGTATGCCTTACGAGAACTTGGGTCACGGAAACGGGCACCGCAGTGTCTCAGCGTCGAGCATCTCAGTCTCCTTACAGCCACTCAGTATACTAGCTTTTAAAGTCTCCAAGACTACATATTTGTACAAATTTGTACTTGATTATGCACCCCATAGTACAAGATAGAAGTGCAGCAGCACTTGGAAGAGGAAAATGGAAGAAGTACAATAGAAGTTCATTGTAAAGGGGTTAGTGATGGGTCTCAGTATCAAGCAATCTCCAAGACTACATATTTTGTCTATAAATTTGTACAGTGGTACCTTAAGTTACGAGCTTAATTCATTTCAGAAGGCTGTTTGAATGCCGATACCAAACGAATTTGTTCCCATAAGGAATAATGTAAATTAGATTAATCTGTTTCAGACCCCCAAAATTACACTTACAAAAGCACTTACAGAAATACACTTACATAATTGTTTGAGTTGGGAGCTGCTCGTAAGTCGAGGTACTACTGTACAGTGGTCCCTTGGTTTTCGGTCATCTCCAAACTTGAACATTTATGTAAGTGTATTTTTGTAAGTGCTTTTGCAAGTGTATTTTTGGGGGTCTGAAATAGATTAACCTACGTGACATTATTTCTTAAGGAAGTAAATTCGTTCGGTAATGACACTTGAGCAGCATTCTGGAAAGAATTTTCGGCGAAAACCGAGGGTCCACTGTACTTGATTGTGCACCCCATAGTACAAGATAGAAGTGCAGCAGCAATTGGAAGAGGAAAAAGAGGAAAATGGAAGATGTACAAAAGAAGTTCGCAGTAAAGGGGTTAGCTGGTGTGTTCATCTGTGTTTACATTCTCGGTCTCTCGTTGCTGCTTAATTATGATTAAACTCAGTGAACAAGATATGTCGATGGTGATGATGATAATAATAAAATATAATTAATCACTGGGGCTCTTTAAATGTCATACATATTTCTTATAGGTTTGGTAGCTGACATTTAACCCTTAAACAGTCGAAACGTATACTGTGTATACGTTCTTACCGCTACTGCCCCGAATATTTTTATTTATTTTATAGAAATAAAGAACACAATTTTTTAAGTGTAATAGGATAAAAAGAAAAAAATTAGGGTCAGTACTTACCGAGATATGAGGCCGCGAAGTTGGCACTTGGCAATCACCTGATGGCAACATGGATCACTGCTGCTTGCAGAAAATCTACATATTTACCATTTTCTTCCATTTTTTTTAATATTTATGGTTTTTATTGTATGATAACTATGTATTATAGCAAATCTTTTGATTTCAATGTCAATTGTTGTTTATACACCAATATTATATACAAAATTATTATCATACTGACACAAACACACATGTACACACTGACAGGTGATTTTGCACACCTGGCTGAATCACATTCTATTACAGTGGACCCCCGAGTATCGTAATTAATCCGTTCCAGGAGCTAGTACTTAACACGAAGTTTACGAATTCGAACCATTATTTCCCATAGAAATAATGAAATACAGTTAATGTTCCAAAAATATTCAATTAAATATAACAATATACAGTGGTCCGTTACAGGTCCAAACACCTTATAGTATTTAAATGCTTGTATGTAATTTTGGTCAAGCTATTATTTACAACTTTTCTAAGGAATAATCTTTGGTAATGGCACTTGAACAGCATTCTGAATGAAAATATAACGTACCCTGTATATATATAATTACATTTACTTACCTTTATTGAAGAGTTGCAGGCATCTGGAAGATAGAGTAATGAGTAATGAAGGTCCTCTTGGGCATTTTCTTCCAAAACAGGCCTGTTTCATCACAATTAAACACTTGTTGGGGAGGAATTCTTCAGCCTCTACGAAGGGGAATCCCCACTCCCTGCATGCCTGCTACACTCCCTGCATTCCTGCTACACTCCCTGCATTCCTGCTACACTCCCTGCATTCCTGCTACACTCCCTGCATTCCTGCTACACTCCCTGCATGAATGCTACACTCCCTGCATGTCTGCTACACTCCCTGCATGCCTGCTAAACTCCCTGCATGTCTGCTACACTCCCTGCATGCCTGCTAAACTCCCTGCATGAATGCTAAACTCCCTGCATGTCTGCTACACTCCCTGCATGAATGCTACACTCCCTGTATGAATGCTAAACTCCCTGCATGAATGCTACACTCCCTGCATGAATGCTACACTCCCTGCATGAATGCTACACTCCCTGCATGAATGCTACACTCCCTGCATGAATGCTACACTCCCTGCATGAATGCTACACTCCCTGCATGAATGCTACACTCCCTGCATGAATGCGACACTCCCTGCATGAATGCGACACTCCCTGCATGAATGCTACACTCCCTGCATGAATGCTACACTCCCTGCATGAATGCTACACTCCCTGCATGAATGCTACACTCCCTGCATGAATGCTACACTCCCTGCATGAATGCTACACTCCCTGCATGAATGCTACACTCCCTGCATGAATGCTACACTCCCTGCATGAATGCTACACTCCCTGCATGAATGCTACCACAGGGGTGCCACTAGGAAGCTTCTATGGACCCATGGTGACTTATTTCACAGTGACAATCACTAAAGCACCAAAAAAAACACCAAATGTAGTGTGAATGTTTAAAAGAGCGCGCTAGGTAATGTTCTCTCAATGGTAAACAGCGCTTCACTGGCGGCGTCCTGCGTCCCGCGCAGGCGCGGAGCAGGCGGACAGGTCTAATACGTTAAGAAACACGAGCGGTTTTACGATTCTCGAAATCGTAAAAAGCTTACGAAACACGATGTTTACGAAGTAAGAACCTTACGAAACTCGGGGGTCCACTGTACCTACAACTACTGGTATCCCTCAACATTCACGTTTTCCACTTTCACGGGCTTCACACATTCGCGAATTCCCGGCCGCCAAATTACCAGCTGCCAAATTCCCACCCACCAAATCATATTTAAGTTTCCCGCCACCCGAGCGTCCCTACTACCTTCCTTCCGACCCGGCAGCCAGCCCGCCCACCACTCACTGAGTGTTTTCTTCGTTCATTATTTGTTATTAAACTACAGTATAACATGTATGTAGTACTATATAGTACAATATTTTACTATGTTTTCATGCGTTTTATGATTGTTCATGGTTCAATAGGTTAAGGAAGCAGTAAGTAATGAATGTACTAAATAAAGGTTATCTATCTATTACATACATCCACCATAAAAGATGTTTACATCAGGGTAAACATGCCTAAATTACTCTTGTTATAAGAACAAATGCAAAAATAGCATTTATTATTTTTAGAATAATAATAATTTATAATTGATCTGGAACACTTTAAATGTCATCAGTTATTATTAAGAGAGAGATTTTGGGAGATGTTAAGCGAATGTATAGGAACTTTTGAACCAAATGAGAGAGTAATTGTGGTAGGGGACCTAAATGCTAAAGTGGGAGAAACATGCAGAGAGGGTGTAGTAGGTAAGTTTGGGGTGCCAGGTGTAAATGATAATGGGAGCCCTTTGATTGAACTTTGTATAGAAAGGGGTTTAGTTATAGGTAATACATATTTTAAGAAAAAGAGGATAAATAAGTATACAAGATATGATGTAGGGCGTAATGACAGTAGTTTGTTGGACTATGTATTGATAGATAAAAGACTGTTGAGTAGACTTCAGGATGTACATGTTTATAGAGGGGCTACAGATATATCAGATCACTTTTTAGTTATAGCTACAGTGGGAGTAAAGGTAGATGGGATACAAGGAAAATAGAATCAGTAAGTAAAAGAGAGGTGAAGGTTTATAAACTAAAAGAGAGGCAGTTAGGGTAAGATATAAACAACTATTGGAGGATAGATGGGCTAGTGAGAGTGTAGGCAATGGGGTCGAAAATGTATGGGGTAGATTTAAAAATGTAGTGTTAGAGTGTTCAGCAGAAGTTTGTGGTTACAGGCGAGTGGGTGCGGGAGGGAAGAGGGGGTGGTGGAATGATGATGTAAAGAGAGTAGTAAGGGAGAAAAAGTTAGCATATGAGAGGTTTTTACAAATTAGAAGTGATGCAAGGAGGGAAGAGTATATGGAGAGAAAAGAGAGGTTAAAAGAGTGGTGAAGCAATGTAAAAGAGAGCAGATGAGAGAGTGGGTGAGATGTTATCAGCAAATTTTGTTGAAAATAAGAAAAAGTTTTGGAATGAGATTAATAAGTTGAGAAGCCTAGAGAACAAATGGATTTGACAGTTAAAAATAGGAGAGGAGAGTTATTAAATGGAGAGTTAGAGGTATCGGGAAGATGGAGAGAATATTTTGAGGATTTGTTAAATGTTGATGAAGACAGGGAAGCTGTGATTTTGTGTGTAGGGCAAGGAGGAATAACATCTTGTAGGAGTGTGGAAGAGCCAGTTGTGGGTGTAGGGAAGTTCGTGAGGCAGTGGGTAGAATGAAAGGGGGTAAGGCAGCTGGGATTGATGGGATAAAGATAGAAATGTTAAAAGCAGGTGGGGATATAATTTTGGAGTGGTTGGTGCTATTATTTAATAAATGTATGGAAGAGGTAAGGTACCTAGGGATTGGCAGAGGCGTGTATTGTTCCTTTGTATAAAGGCAAGGGGACAAAAGAGAGTGCAAAAATTATGGGGGAATAAGTCTGTTGAGTGTACTGGTAAAGTGTATGGTAGAGTTATTATTGAAAGAATTAAGAGTAAAACAGAAAGCAGGATAGCAGATGAACAAGGGGGCTTTAGGAAAGGTAGGGGTGTGTAGACCAAGTGTTTACAGTGAAACATATAGGTGAACAGTATTTGGATAAGGGTAAAGATGTTTTTGTGGCATTTATGGATTTGGAAAAGGCGTATGATAGGGTAGAAGGGGGCAATGTGGCAGATGTTGCAGGTGTATGGAATAGGAGGAAGGTTACTGAAAGCAGTGAAGAGTTTTTATGAGGATAGTGAGGCTCAGGTTAGAGTGTGTAGGAGGGAAGGGACTATTTCCCAGTAAAAGTGGGCCTTAGACAAGGATGTGTGATGTCACCGTGGTTGTTCAATATATTTATAGATGGGGTTGTAAGAGAAGTGAATGCGAGGGTCTTGGCAAGAGGTGTTGGGCTAAAAGATAAAGAAGCAAATACAAAGTGGGAGTTGTCACAGTTGCTTTTGCTGATGACACTGTGCTTTGGGAGATTCTGAAGAGAAGCTGCAGAGGTTGGTGGATGAATTTGGTAGGGTGTAAAAGAAGAAAATTGAAAGTGAATATAGGAAAGAGTAAGGTGATGAGGATAACAAAAAGAATAGGTGACGAAAGATTGGATATCAGATTGGAGGGAGAGAGTATGGAGGAGGTGAATGTATTCAGATATTTGGGAGTGGACATGTCGGCGGATGGGTCTATGAAGGATGAGGTGAATCATAGAATTGATGAGGGGAAAAGGGTGAGTGGAGCACTTCGGAGTCTGTGGAGACAAAGAACCTTGTCCATGGAAGTAAAGAGGGAATGTATGAGAGTATAGTTATACCAACGCTCTTATATGGGTGTGAAGCATGGGTGATGAATGTTGCAACGAGGGAAGGCTGGAGGCAGTGGAGATGTCATGTCTGAGGTCAATGTGTGGTGTGAATATAATGCAGAGAATTCGGAGTTTGGAAATTAGGAGGAGGTGCGGGATTACCAAAACGATTGTCCAGAGAGCTGAGGAGGGGTTGTTGAGGTGGTTTGGACATAGAGAGAATGGAACGAGACAGAGTGACTTCGGAGTGTATAAATCTGTAGTGGAGGAAGGCGGGGTAGGGGTCGGCCTAGGAAAGGTTGGAGGGAGGGGGTAAAGGAAGTTTTGTGTGCGAGGGCTTGGATTTCCAGCAAGCATGTGTGAGCGTATTTGATAGGAGTGAATGGAGGCATATGGTTTTTAATACTTGACGTGCTGTTGGAGTGTGAGCAAAGTAACATTTATGAAGGATTCAGGAAACCGGCAGGCCGGACTTGAGTTCTGGAGATGGGAAGTACAGTGCCGGCACTCTGAAGGAGGGTGTAAATGTTGCAGTTTTATAACTGTAGTGTAAAGCACCCTTCTGGCAAGACAGTGATGGAGTGAATGATGATGAAAGTTTTTCTTTTTCGGGCCACCCTGCCTTGGTGGGAATCAGCGATGTGTTAATAAAAAAATATTACAGTGGTACCTCGAGTTACGATATTTTTTCGTTCGAGAATGCTGTTCAAGTGCCATTACCAAACGAATTTATCCCCATAAGGAATAATGTAAAATAGACTAGTCCTTTTACACCCCCAAAAATATACAGTGGTCCCTCGGTTTTCGCCGAAAATTAGTTCCAGAATGCTGCTCAAGTGCCAGTACCGAACGAATTTACTTCCTTAAGAAATATTGTCACGTAGGTTAGTCTATTTCAGACCCCCAAAAATACACTTGCAACAGCACTTACGAAAATACACTTACATAAATGTTCGAGTTTGGAGATGCACGAAAACCGAGGGACCACTGTACTTACAAAAGCATTTAAAAAAATAAACTTACATAAAAGGGCGATTTTGGGGACCATCGTAACTCGAGGTACCACTGTATTTATTATTATTATTATTATTATTAATATTAATATTATTATTATTATTATTTCCTTACAATATATTGTAGGGAAATAATAATAATAATAATTAATAATAATAATAATAATAATAATAATTGCTGTGGAGTGTTCTAAATGTCAGCTACCAAATACTGATAACATTTAAAGTGCTCCAGAACAATTATTATAAATTATTATTATTCTAAAAACAATAAATGCTATTTTTGCATTTGTTCTTATGACAAGTGATTTAGGCATGTTTACCCTGATGTAAACATCTCTTATGGTGGCGGTCTGCCTGCTCTCTTACCCCACTCATATAATATGGCATATATTATTCATTTCAGCATCTTTATTACAGTTCTAGGGTATTTATCATGTTTCTGATATCAATTTGGAATAAATGTAATAGATAGGTAACCTTTATTACTAATATTAGTGTAATTACACAACATTTTATTAGCGCTAAGGCTTAACATCCACCCCTATGACGACTC
>WNWK01039326.1:0-17504 GCA_009830355.1 Cherax destructor
TTTAATGTCCAAGAAATGAGCAGCATTCACAAATTCAAATAACATTGTTTTATCTTCAGTTTGTAAAAAATTATAATCCCAAGAAAAATGTCATTGAGTGAAGTGGCATTGTCATAATCAAAAGGAAGAATAGATGGTGGATTATCTGTATAATATTTACAGTAGTCTATAACCATTTTTAAAATAGGTGTGTTGATATTATCACATGTAATAATTTCTTCATCATCACCAGCTTCAATACTATTTATTATTTTGTTTAGTATATTACTCATACTGGCAACTTTTATATCCCGGTGAAAATATCACCATCACTACTTTTTAATTTCAATGTTTCCATTTTTTGTGTGTCTACTCTTCCTTTCCCTCTTCATATATAAACCCTAAATAAAAAAAAATAACTATATATATATATATATATATATATATATATATATATATATATATTGTGAGGGAAAAGTAGAGTATAATTATGGGTTAAGGTTGTTAGTCTGCCGGCGATCATTCACGGGTTCAGCCGGTGCTTCCCTCTATCGGGCCGAATCAGAATCCCCCCCCTTTCTGGTGGTAGTTACCTTACCTGGTGAACAGCAAGACTGTGGAGAGTCACTACACCTCCACACTTCTGAACAGGTAAGGTGCTCTACCAGGTGTAATTTTTTTGTTTGTGGTTGATTTAAGGTTACCAGTAATTTCTTCCATCTTAAAGTAAACATGTTATCCTTTTTCTTTCTTACATGTTATGTTTACTTACTTATGGTAACTATTCTTTATTTTCTCTTTATCAGCTCTGCTGTTGACCAGGTCAGCTGCTTCAGACGCCAGTTTTGAAGGAGCTAGATGTACGTCTCTCTGACTTGGTTTTTGTCTACTTTTCCGCTTCTAAATCTTACGTACCTCGACCAAGTGGCATACGAGAATTCTTAACTACCCAGGATAACCATTCAACATCTCGTCTACACCAGAGACTCAACCTGGGCTTATATTCTCCTACTCTTCATCCTGCCAGAACCACAACGGCCTATTTTTTTTATATATATTTTACTAAAAACTTAAAATTCTTAGTTAATTTCCTACCCAAGAGTCATTATTTTTTTTTATTTTTTTTTCCATTATATTTTGTTCAGGTGGAAGGCGTTCCCCTGACTATATATATATATATATATATATAAGACTGGCTATTTCAACAATAACTCGCATCATCTCTACTTTCAGCAAGTGGTAGATGAATATGGAAAGCAAGAATGAAGATTCTTCTGCTTCTGTTACTACTACTTGTATTGATGTTATACCAAGTTTAAATAAAAGAAGATCGAAAAAGTTTAATTCCTATGGAAGTTTAAGATTTGAAAAAAAGCGATTGGATACATTTGTCGAATGGCCAATAAAATGGTTAAAACCAAGTGAATTGGCTCAAGATGGCTTTTATTATTTATGAAAGGCCAATAAATGTGCTTGTTTTTTTTTCAAGGTGTTTTAGCACAATGGGAAGAGAATGATACTCCAAGAGGTGAACATGAGAGACATTTCCATTTATAATGAACGAGCTTGTAGGAAATGTTTCGCTTAAATCTGGGGAAATAATATCAAGAATAACAGAAATAGCTTTAAATGATGATGATAATGATGATAGATCTGTATTTAAATCATTCTCATTAGATGTAGTAGATGATTTTCCAACTAATATTCCAAAACATATGTAAGGATCTTATGCAGAATGTACTGGACCTCAAAAAGCTCATGATAATGATGATGGTAGTGGTATGTTAGAATTACTTAAATATACATTACCCTATCAAAATGACTATCACAAGTATAAGAGTAAACTTGCAAATTTCAGAGGATGGCCTGACCTCATAGAACAAAAAACAGAAGACTTAGCTGAAGCTGGATTTTTCTATCGTAATTTAAGTGATCATGTATACAATGTTTTCATTGTGGAGGTGGATTACGTAATTGGGAATCTGAAGGTATCCCTTGGAATGAGCATGCACGCTGGTACCCTAAATGCAATTTTGTAATTGCAAATAAAGGAAAAGACTTCATAGATAAGGTTAAAAAATGAGACCTCCATATATTCACAGTTATCCTACTGTTAATATTATAGGTAAATATGTTCTAACAGATGAAGATTTGAATGCTTTGATGGAATTGGATATTATTAAATCTGCTATTGCAATGAATTATCCCTAAGAAAAAGTAAAAACAGCCCTTAAACAAAAACTTATAAAAACTGGATTATCCTTCTCTGATATTGAAAATTGCATCTCAGAAGTTATAAACTTTTCATATATAGATAACGTTTTAACACTCAAGTATTGGAGGAGGAGGCTCATCATCATCATCATCAGCAGCAGCAGCAGCAGGAAAAGGAAAATCAGTTGCTTCGTATGGTAATAATCCTTATTTAACTTTAAAAGAAGAAGGAATTGATGATGATAATACAAAAATGTGTAAAAATTGTATGGATAAAACCCTGAAGTTAATTTTTTTACCATGTAAACATATGATTGCATGCTTTGTTCTGAACAATTAGAACATTGTCCAATTTGTAGAGAATTTATAATGTATAAAATAAAACCAATAATTTATTGATTTTCATTCCCATAAAGTTTATATCATTTAAAGAGTTAGTGAAATTCCAAAGATAATATTTGCCATATGCTATATAATTGATATATAAACTAGTAAATAATTTTGTATTTGGATATAAATATAATTTTTTTTTTATTAAATCTGTATAATGGAAAGAAAAAAAAACATAATTGTAAATTAACTGATTATTTATTATATTTAAAACCAACTTAAAATGATTTAATTGATCACAATGAGTATCATGCTCTGATTAATTTTATAGATACTGACAATGTTTTAAGTTTATTTCCCAAAGAAGCCTTTATAGAATTGGTCTTACAATTTTTTTTTTTAAAATGTACAAGTAATTAGTATCCATTGTGACTTACTAGAAGAAGAAGTATATAATGAAGAAACATATATATTATCTAGAATTCTTATTAGATGTTTTATTAGAGTAAAAGATGCTTTAGAAACAGGAAAAAAATGTCAGGTAATTTTTCTTCATCATCCTAATTATAATAATGAGATTGTATATGAAATAGTAAAAAGTTTTAAAGGTAAAAACTTGTATATAAAAATAATAACGGCACTGATATTTCGAAAACAAATGTATTAAATGAGATTATTCTTTCTAAAGGTTTTCATAAACTTCCTAAAAGAAAATGTACTAATTTAAAAAATACAACTTACGAAGCAAAGCAAGATCCCTTTAGATTTTTTTACTTGTATAATTTTGTAATTTTTTATTATTAGTTATTAGTATAATAGAAAGTATAATGAAGTATATTATGAGAAGAATCAGGTAACAGTTTTTACAAGTATTATTGATAATAGTGATGGATTTTTCTTTATTAAATTGGTGGTGTTTGTTTCAAATTTTACTATTGACTAATGCAATACCCATTTTACTTAAAAATGATCCATTTTCACATTTGTATATATATTTTTAATCATAGATTAAATCCATTTTCACATTCGTTTTATGATGAAAATTATAAATATTTAAATTATTATGAAAATTACATAATCCATAACATATATTATTAATATTAGTATCCTTTTCAAGATTATTGCATTCATTTTTAGGGACAAAAGGATGATAACTCGGATGATGAGTTTTATCTTCAATTTTATTGAATTCATCAATATGTGCAATACTAAATTCTGTGAAATCAGGATGTTTTTCACATAATTTATGTAAAAATATTCCTTTTACTAGAGGACTGTCTAAAGTTTCATTCTCGAAATAATATCTAAAACATCCTGTGCATTTGTCATTATATTTTTTGTAAGAGTAATAACTGGTAATACATTTTGTTCATCTGAAGATTTTACATTTTCTATGATTGGGAATACGTATGTCTTTAAGAAACTGAAGATGTGGAATTGGATATTGATTGTACCATTTTTTTTTAATTTTGAAAAAATATTTTCTAGCTGTGAAAAAGAAGAAATATTTTTTAAATAATTTGTAAAATCATCTCTGGCAAATTCCAAATCTTTAAGTAAATTGTTAAAAAAAAAAAAAAATAGAATAAATAATGAGGATAGTTACTTCGGATATAAATTCTTTTAAAAGTATATGAGCTTGTAAATTTATCATTTTCATCACCACAAAGGAATAATATATGATCATAAATTTATTCAAATTGTTTATTATCATATAAATTTGAAAGTGTATTAATTATTGTATTAAATAATAATAAACCTGTGTTTGTTTTTAATTATACGTATATCATCTCGTAAATGAGATTCCATTTTTTTTTCTAAATAAAAATATACGGTTATATAATATAATAAGAAAAGTTAATAACTCTAAGTTTTTCTGTATTTATGGGAAATTTGATTATCGGATAAATAGTGTTTACATTGATCTCTTTTTTATATATAAGAACATAAGAAAGAAGGAACCCTGCAGCAGGCCTATTGGCCCATGCGAGGCAGGTTCAAGTCTCCAACCGGCTTAAGCCAATGCCCCGACCCAGCCAGGTCAGGTTACATTCACTTAAGGAAGGAGCACTGCATCTGACCTAGTAGCACAAGCAAGTCAGGACCAACTCACACCCACCCACACCCCACCTGGAGTTAACCCTCACCAGGTAGTCAGGTCACTTCCTCTTAAGGAATTAGTGCGGCATCCGACCTAGTAGCACAAGCTAATCAGGTCCAACTCACACCCACCCACACCTACTCATGTATCCATCCAACCTATTTTTAAAACTACACAACGTCCCAGCCCCTATGACAGTACTCGGGAGTTTGTTCCACTCATCCACAACTATATTACCAAACCAGTGCTTTCCTATATCCTTCCTGAATCTGAACTTTTCCAACTTGAAACCATTGCTGCGAGTCCTGTCTTGGCTGCATATTTTCAGCACGCTATTTACATCCCCTTTGTTTATTCCTGTTTTCCATTTATACACCTTAATCATATCCCCCCAAATTCTACGCCTTTCTAGAGTGCAGATTCAAGGCCCTCAGTCTGTCCTCATAGGGAAGATTTCTGATACATGGGATCAACTTTGTCATCCTCCTCTGTACGTTTTCCAGTGCATTTATATCCATTCTGTAATACAGTGACCAGAACTGTGCAGCAAAATCTAAATGAGGCCTAACCAAAGATATATAGAGTTGAAGAACAACCTGAGGACTTCTATTATTTATAATTCTAGATATGAAGCCAAGGATTCTGTTAGCTTTATTGCAAACACTTATGCACTGTTGTCTTGGTTTCAGATTACTACTAACCAGAACTCTTAAATCCTTCTCGCAATCACAAGTAATAAGATCTACATTATTCAGTTTATATGTGGCATGGTTATTGTCCTGCCCAACATTTAGAACTTTGCATTTGTCTACATTAAACTGCATCTGCCACTTCTCCGACCACTGCATCAGTATATTCAAATCATCCTGGAGTGCTCTAATGTCCTCATTAGAATGAACTGGACGGCCTATTTTGGTGTCATCAGCAAATTTGCTTATGTTGCTATTTATTCCCTCATCTATGTCATTTATGTAAATTGTAAACAACAGGGGGCCGAAAACTGACCCCTGAGGAACACCGCTTGAGATGTGCCCCCATTCTGATTTCTCTCCATTTATGCGAACTCTCTGCTGCCTATTTGTCAACCATGCCTTTACCCAGGAAAAAAATTCTCCTCCTATTCCGTGTGCCTTAAGTTTCCTCAGTAGCCTCTGATGTGGAACTTTATCAAAAGCCTTACTGAAGTCCATATACACAATATCATATTCATTACCATGATCTACCTCCTCAAACACCTTAATGAAAAAAGTTAGTAAATTCGTAAGACAGGAACGCCCCTTAGTAAAACTGTATTCCACAAACTGAACTTGCAAGAGACAAACAGATCCAGATCAAACTCACTCAGTCAATTATATTGAATAAATATTAAGAGATTAACCCTTAAACGGTCCACACATATATTTACGTTGGTACTGCTGTTGCCCCAAACGTATATTTACGTTTTATTTTTCATTCCTTCAAAATTGGCTTGATAGGCCTGATGAGAGAATAGGTATGCGCACTCAGTGTGCTCCAGGTTAAAAAAATCCTGGACGCCTGGGTACCACATGGTAGGACCAGTTACATTCAGCTCCATCTTGGGTCAACATCATGGCACATCCTCGACCGATGTGGCCACTAATAATCAAGGAAATAGTGAAAATATCGACGATAACCCAGATGACCCTCAGCCCATCACCTCTGGGGTGGCCACTGTGGCCACACCAGACCCTGAGCCAAGCACCTCTGGGGTAACCAGTGTGATCACACCAGTCCCTAAGCCAAGCACTTTTGGGGTGGCCAGTGTGGCCACACAAGACCCTGGGCCAAGCACCTCTGGAGTGGCGAGTGTTTCCCATAGGCAACTACGCAAGAGGAAACTATCATTTTCCCGGTGTTTTAGTGATTGTGAAAGTGATATAAATGATGATGAGATTGATTTTATGCCTTTGCAGGATTCGTCTAGTGAGAGTGATGTTCATTATTCACCTGTGAAGTGTACTTTTAGGTGTCGTTGCCTACGTTCAGGTAGTGTGCCATATGCAGTCCCTAAGGGTCGTGACAGGTCACCATCCAAAAGTCCTGCCACTGATAGTGATAGTGATCATGAAGGTGAATTTGCGGGGATGGAGGAAGAAGTGGTGGGTGGCACGGTGTCTGGACAGACAAAGGACAGCCCAGCACCCCCTCAGCCATGTGCTGCCTCCACTCCTGTCCCCCATCTGCTCCCCACACCCCATGCAACAGGTCCACCCTGCGCCCTGTGACTGAGAGTGGAAGTGGACACAAAGTGTATTCGTGCCACAGCCTTCTGATTTTGATGTGAGTGGAAGTGGCATCCTGCCAGAATGTCCCATAACAAATGAGTCTACAGAGTTAGACTTTTTCCAGTTATACTCTGATGAGCCTATAATGAACTTGATAGTGACCCAGAAAGAACAATTATTATCGCTATGTCATGGACAACACAGCAGAGGTTGGAGAATCATCACGGCTGCGAGGTGGAAAGAGACAACAGTGGCTGAAATGTATTTATTCCTTGCCACTGTCATGCTTATGTCACGTACCTATAAGAACAATATACGTAACTACTGGTCCACAGACCACTTCATCAGTACTCCTGTCTTCCGTGACCTCCTTTCCTGCAACAGATTCATTCTGTTGCTACAGATTTACACTTCTCAGACATGAATATGCCTAAAGAAATGACCTATACAAAATCCGGTAAGTGTTTATGTACCTGAAGCAGAAATTCGTGCATACTTTTATCCTTTCAAGAACATTGTTGTCGACGAGTCCTTGATACTATTCAAGGGACGCCTGTCATTCAAGCAATACATACGGAGTAAACATAATCGCTTTGGTATAAAACTTTTTGTTATGTGTGACTGAGACAGGTCTTGTGTTAGATGTCATTGTATACACCGGGAGAAACACACTCGATGATACTAGGCGCATGGAAATAAATGGTATAAAATACCGACTCAATGGAAAAATAAACACATAAGCAGTATAATGTGATCCTTTATTGACAACGTTTCGCCCACCTAGAACTCAAGAATGGTACACTGCAGGTCCTTTAAGTCACACTATGTTTTCACACTACTTTTAAGACTCACATGCAGCTTTCTCCATCTGACCCAGCATTCTCCACCTGACTGTACCCTATATATATCTCTATGTTGCTCATTTTCCAGGTAGATCTGTCTGTGACTCGATAAAGCCCACTGCGTGGGCGAAACGTTGTCAATAAAGGATCACATTATACTGCTTATGTGTTTATTTTTCCATACTAGGCGCATGTTGGGCATTTCTTGTGATGTTGTTTGCAGGATGATGGAACCATACCTTGGCAAGAGCCATACATTGTACACAGACAACTGGTATACAAGCCCTATGCTCCGATTTCCTGTTGTGAACAATACTGATATATGTGGAACAGTGAGAAGGAATAGAAAACATATGCCAAGCTTCAGTGGCAGTGTTGAAGGTGCAGTGCAAATGTTTCATGCCAATGACATCATGGCACTGACGTGGCATGACAAATGGGACGTGACATTTCTGTCAACCATCCACAGAAATGAGATGGTACAAACAAAATGAGCTGGCTCACTAAGAACATAAGAATGGAGGAACACTGCAGAAGGCCTACTGGCCCATACAAGGCAGGTCCTTATCAAACCACCACTACCTAAAAATTTATTCCCGTACTCACGACACAAATCAAACCCAGCCCCTCCCACTCATATATTTGTCAATCTCTTTTAAAGCCACCCAAGGTCCTAGCCTCTATCCACAGTACTCGGAAGATTGTTCCACGCATCTACAACTCTGTTCGAAAACCAGTACTTGCCTATGTCCTTTCTAAATCTAAATTTATCCAATTTAAATCCGTTATTTCTGGTTCTTACTTGGTTCGATATCCTCAGTATTTTATTAATATCTCCTTTGTTTATGCCCATCATCCACTTGTACACCTCGATGATATCTCCCCTCATTCTACGTCTCTCCAGAAGTGGAGATTCAACGCTCTAAGTCTATCTTCATACGGGAGATTTCTTATACTGTAATCATTTTAGTCATTCTTCTTTGTATGTTCTCCAATGAATCTATATCCATCCTGTAGTAAGGAGACCAAAACTGAGCTGCATAATCCAAATGAGGTCTCACTAGTGATGTATAGAGCTGTATATCAGACGTAGATGTCACGGAACTTCAGGAGGATTTAGACAAACACAATTCCTGGTCAGAAAAATGGCAGATGCAGTTCAATGTAGATAAATGCAAGTTCTAAAACTCGGAATGTTCATAACCCTAGCACCTACCAGCTTAATAATGTTGACCACAGCCTACAGAATGCGAAAAGGATCTGGGGGTTTGGTAGCAACAACCTCAGACCAAGTCAGCAATGCCTATGTGAATGAATGGTTCAGAGAACCGACGAGTTGGTAAATTAGACATATGCAACACTTGGGTATCTTTATTGAGGAAACGTATCGCCACACGGTGGCTCATCAGTCCATACAAAGGAGAATCGTGAAGAACAGGAGGAGTGTGGGGTTGTCAGGCCGAGCAGCCTCACTCCTCCTGTTCTTCACGATCTCTGATGGACGTGAAGCCACTGTGTGGCAGAACTTTCTCAATAAAATACCCAAGTGTTCATATGTGTCTAATTTATCAGCAATCCTAAGCGTAAGAAATAAACAGATAGATTACTGGGTTTGTATCAAGAGGTGTAAGCAACAGAAGTCCAACGGTTATATTACAGCTTTATACATCATTGTAATGCCTCACCTAGATTATGCAGCTCAGTTCTGGTCTCCATTTTACAGAATGGATATAAATTCGTTAGAAAACATTCAGCGACGAATGACAAAGTTAATTCATAGCATTAGAAATCTTCCGTATGAAGAAAGATTGAAGACCCTTAAATTACATTCACTTGAAGACGAAGAATGAGGGAGACATGATCGAGGTATATAAGTGGAAGATGGGTATTAATAAGGGGGATATAAATAAGGTCTTGAGGATATCTCTCAGAGAAACCCGCAATAATGGATTCAAATTGGATAAGTTTAGATTTAGAAAGGATATAGGAAAATATTGGTTTAGAAATAGGGTAGTTGATGAGTGGAACAATCTGCCTAGTAGGGTCATTGAAGCTATGACCTTGGGTAGTTTCAAATTTAGGTTGGATAAATTCATGAGTGAGAGGGGTTGGATTTGAGTGGGACTCGCACTTGAGTTAATAGAATCTTCAAAGCATATTTCTTGGGTAGAATTGAAAATTAGGTTGGGCAATTATTCTGTTAGTGGGATGGATTGTGAAGGACTTGCCTAGTATGGGCCAACAGGCCTGCTGCAGTGTTCTTCCTTTCATATGTTCTTAAGATATTTGAGCCTATTATTCATCCATTTTGGGTCATTTCTATTCGATCTAATTTCTTTATATGGGATAAATGTTCTTTGGGCAGCATGTATAGTGTTCAGAAAACTGTCATATTGATAGCTCTCTTCATTACCCCAGTCCACAGATGATAAGTGTTCTCTAAGTCCATTGTAATCTGCTAAGCGAAAATCTGGGACCGTTACTGAGTTATTCCTACTATGAAACTTCCATTCAATGCCAAAGGTAATTGATTTGTGGTCGCTTGCGCCGAGTTCCTCTGTAATTTCTAAATTATTAACAAGGGTTTCCTTGTTTGCCAGAACTAAGTCAAGCAGATTATTTCCCCTTGTAGGTTCTGTCACAAACTGCTTCAAAAAACAATCTTGAACTACTTCTAAGAAATCGTTAGATTCTAAATTCCCAGTCAAAAAATTCCAATCAATTTGACTAAAGTTGAAGTCACCCAGAATAACTACATTATCGTGCATTGTGGCCTTAACAATTTCCTCCCATAGTAGTCTCCCTTGGTCCCTATCTAAGTTTGGGGGACGGTATATCACACCTAAAATCAATTTTCATGCCCCTCTGAAAATTCTATCCAGACAGACTCTGTATGTGTTAATTCAGACTTTATACCCATTTTTATACAACAATTTAAATGATCACGGACATGAGTGCCACCCACCCCTTCCCGATACTTCTGTCTACTTGGAACAATTTAAAACCCTGAATGTGACATTCGGCAGGCAAGTCTCGATTTTTCATATTAAACCATGTTTCAGTTATTGCAAAAACATCAATATTACCTGTACTTGCACTCTCTCAACTCGTCCATCTTATTCCTAGCACTACGACTATTGGTGTAATATACACTTAAAGACCCTCCTTTCTCTTTACCCTTCCTGCTCATTTCTGTTTTCCTTATACCTATTACTGTCCTTGTCACCTAGTGCCACTGGCTTTCCAATATCCACCTTATTCTGCCTATTACTAGTTCCCTAAATTTATAACATTACTACAGGGACTTCACTGTTTTCCCCATAACCCATACCACTAACTTTTTCTAGTTTAAAGCCCTAACAGCTCCCTCCTGCAGTTGCAGTGCCCCCACCCCAGACCTAGATAAGTGAACCCCATCCCTGGCATACATGTCATTTCTGCCATGAAGAGGTCCCAGTTGTCAATGAATGTTACTGCATTTTCCTTACAGTATTTGTCAGCCAGCAATTGACACCAATTGCCTGGACAACCATACATTCAACTCCTCTCCTTGGCAAAACACATATGACAGGGTTCCCTCTTCTTCCTAATTCTGTCTATTGCTGACCTATGCTGCTAATCAGCTCCTCACTCCTACGTCTGCCAACATCGTTGCCTCCAGCACTGAGACAGATAATAGGATTGCTCCCATTACCTCTCATGATGTCGTCCAGACGGCTAACAATATCCTTCATCCCAGCCCCATTATAACACACCCTCTGCCTCCTATTCCTATCCTTAAGACAAAATTCCCTATCCATAAACTTAATCTGACTATCCCCAACTAAAACAATGTTCTTACCTCGACTGGCGGTGTGCATGACGTTCTCGACGGTCTTTGTAGAGATGGTCTTCGCTGGGATGTCTTCACATTCGTCTGATAACAAGGAGAAAGAGTTGCTGGTTTTCACAGCAGTCTCCTGGACCTTCTTCAACTTCAGCTTCGTCCCTTCAGATTCGACTAGCATCCATTCGTTGGTCTGATCATCGGCGACATTGTTCCGGGGATAATCCTTGCATATACCCTTCAAACGTTGAATCTCTCTTCTAGCTTCCGTTAATTCCGCCTTCATTTGGAGATATAGCTGCTCGTAGTCGAGGGAAACCATCATCCAATCTCAGGTAGCTAATAACGGAAGCACAGCAAAGGTGGTTCAGTCATAAGAACATAAGAAAGGAGGAACACTGCAGCAGGCCTGTTGGCCCATTCTAGGCAGGTCCTTCACATTCCATCCCACCAACAGAATATTTGTTCAACCTAATTTTCAATGCTACCCAAAAAATAAGCTTTGATAATTTTATTTACTCATGTGCAATTCCCACTCAAATCCAACCCCTTTCACTCATGAATTTATCCAACCTAAATTTAAAACTACCCAAGGTCCTTGCTTCAATAACCCTACTAGACAGACTGTTCCATTCATCAACTACCCTATTTCCAAACCAATACTTTCCTATATCCTTTCTAAATCTAAACTTATCTAACTTGAATCCATTATTGCGGGTTCTCTCTTGGAGAGATACCCTCAAGACCTTATTTATATCCCCTTTGTTAATACCCATTTTCCACTTGTATACCTCGATCATGTCTCCCCTCATTCTACGTCTTACAAGTGAATGTAATTTAAGGGTCTTCAATCTTTCTTCGTAAGGAAGATTTCTAATGCTATGTATTAATTTAGTCATTCTACGCTGAATGTTTTCTAACGAATTTATGTCCATTCTGTAATATGGAGACCAGAACTGAGCTGCGTAATCTAGGTGAGGCCTTACTAATGATGTATAAAGCTGTAATATAACGTCTGGACTTCTGTTGCTAACACTTCTTGATATAAATCCAGTAATCTATTTGCCTTATTACGTACGCTTAGGCATTGCTGTCTTGGTTTAAGGTTGCTGCTTACCATCACCCCCAAGTCCTTCTCGCAATCTGTATGGCTAAGTTCTACGTTATTTAACTTATAAGTGCTTGGGTTATGGACACTCCCGAGCTTTAGAACTTTGCATTTATCTACATTGAACTGCATCTGCCATTTTTCTGACCAGGAATTAAGAACATAAGAACATAAGAAAGGAGGAACACTGCAGCAGGCCTGTTGGCCCATACTAGGCAGGTCCTTCACAATCCATCCCACTAACAGAATATTTGCTCAACCCAATTTTCAAAGCTACCCAAGAAATAAGCTTTGACAATTCTACCCACTCATGCGCGAGTCCCACTCAAATCCAACCCCTCTCACTCATGAATTTATCCAACCTAAATTTGAAACTACCCAAGGTCCTAGCTTCAATAACCCTACTAGGCAGACTGTTCCACTCATCAACTACCCTATTTCCAAACCAATACTTTCCTATATCCTTTCTAAATCTAAACTTATCTAACTTGAATCCATTATTGCGGGTTCTCTCTTGGAGAGATATCCTCAAGACCTTATTTATATCCCCTTTGTTAATACCCATTTTCCACTTGTATACCTCGATCATGTCTCCCCTCATTCTACGTCTTACAAGTGAATGTAATTTTAGGGTCTTCAATCTTTCTTCGTAAGGAAGATTTCTAATGATATGTATTAATTTAGTCATTCTACGCTGAATGTTTTCTAACGAATTTATGTCCATTCTGTAATATGGAGACCAGAACTGAGCTGCGTAATCTAGGTGAGGCCTTACTAATGATGTATAAAGCTGTAATATAACCTCTGGACTTCTGTTGCTAACACTTCTTGATATAAATCCCAGTAATCTATTTGCCTTGTTACGTACGCTTAGGCATTGCTGTCTTGGTTTAAGGTTGCTGCTTACCATCACCCCCAAGTCCTTCTCGCAATCTGTATGGCTAAGTTCTACGTTATTTAACTTATAAGTGCTTGGGTTATGGACACTCCCGAGCTTCAGAACCTTGCATTTATCTACATTGAACTGCATCTGCCACTTTTCTGACCACGAATTAAGTTTGTCTAAATCTTCCTGAAGTTCTATGACATCTATGTTTGAATCAATTATCCTACCTATCTTCGTGTCGTCGGCGAATTTGCTCATATCACTAGTAATTCCCTCATCAAGGTCATTGATATATATTATAAATAACAATGGGCCTAAGACTGATCCCTGTGGAACACCACTTGTTACAAGTCCCCATTCGGATTTAACCCCATTTATGCACACTCTCTGCTTCCTATTGGTGAGCCATGACTCGATCCATGACAGCACTTTTCCCCCAATGCCATGAGCTGCCACTTTCTTTAACAGTCTCTGGTGCGGTACTCTATCAAAAGCCTTACTAAAGTCTAAATAAACAATATCGAATTCTTTATCGTGATCAACAGCCTCAAAAGCTTTACTGAAGAAGGTTAATAAATTAGATAGGCAGGAACGGCCCCTCGTGAATCCATGCTGGGTATCATTAATCAAATTATGGTTATCTAGATGGCTTCTAATAATATCAGCTATAATTGACTCTAGTAATTTGCCTACAATTGAGGTCAGGCTTATTGAGTTTGTCTAAATCCTCCTGTAGTTCACTGACATCTACGTCTGAATCGATTATCCTACCTATCTTCGTGTCATCAGCGAATTTGCTCATATCACTAGAAATTCCCTCGTCAAGGTCATTTATATATATTATAAACAACAACGGGCCCAAAACCGATCCCTGTGGAACGCCACTTGTTACAGATCTCCACTCAGATTTAACACCATTATTACACACCCTCTGCTTCCTATTGGTGAGCCATGACTCGATCCATGAAAACACTTTTCCCCCAATGCCGTGAGCAGCCACTTTCTTTAACAGTCTCTGATGTGGTACTCTATCAAAAGCCTTACTAAAATCCAAATAAACAATATTGAATTCGTTATCATGATCAACTGCCTCAAAAGCCTTACTGAAAAAAGTTAATAAATTAGTTAAGCAGGAACGGCCCCTGGTGAATCCATGTGGAGTTGCATTGTATGTACGAGAAAATATAAATTGCTGCATAAAAACAGGCATAAAAATAGATGGATCATTAACAGAATCTGTTTGGGTAGAGTTTCTAGAAGGTCAAGAAAAACTGATTCTAGGTGTAATATACCGACCTCCAGGCTTGGATCACGATAGAGGGAGACTTCTTTGGGACGAAATTGTTAGGGCTTCTAGGCACAATAACGTAGTGTTAGTAGGGGATTTTAACTTTAGTCATATTGACTGGACTTCTTTGACCGGTAATCTGGAGTCCAGTGACTTTATGGAAGTAGTTCAGGACTGTTTTCTGAAGCAGTGTGTGACGGAGCCTACCAGAGGTAATAATTTGCTCGACCTAGTCTTGTCAAATAAAGAAACTCTTGTAAATAATCTGGAGATCACTGAAGAGCTTGGAGCTAGTGATCACAATTCCATTACTTTTAATATTACATGGGAGTACGAGAATAGGGATAATACGGTAAAAGTTCCTGATTTTCGTTCTGCCGATTATATTGGACTTAGGGAACACCTGTCTAATCTCGACTGGGGTAATCTAGCTAACGATTACGATGGGATCTGCGTTTATGATTTGTTTCTTAATAATGTACAACGTGCACAGAGTATGTTTATTCCCCCAGAGAATTTAGGTCAAATAATAACGATCCCAAATGGATTAACAGGAGGCTAAAACATTTATTAGGGGAGAAAAGAGGAATTTATAGGCGCATCAAAAGGAGATGTTAACCTTATTGACCAATATGTTCAGTTGAAAAGAAGTAAAAAGGGGATTAGAAAGGCTAAACGTGACTATGAGATTAAGGTTGCTAATGAATCAAAGACTAATCCAAAGGGTTCTTTCAAGTGTACAGGACGAAGGTGAGGAAAAGGTAGGACCTCTGAAAATTGGGAATGGACAGCTGACGGATAACGAACTGGAAATGTGTTCTCTATTTAATGACTATTTTTGTCAGTCTTTACACAAGAAGACGTAAATGAGATTCAGAAATTAACAATTATTCAGTTCCTGAAGAATACAAATTAACTAATATTACTGTCACGAGGGATATGGTTATCAAACAAATAGATAAACTGAAGCAAAATAAGTCCCCTGAACCCGACGAGTTGTTTTCCAGGGTACTTAAAGAATGCAAAATGGAACTTAGTCAGCCATTAACGAATGTGTTTAATACGTCCATCCTAACTGGTGTTGTGCCAGAGATGTGGAAGATAGCTAATGTAGTTCCTATATTCAAATCAGGGGATAAGTCCATTCCATCAAATTACCGTCCAATAAGCCTCACGTCTATAGTAGGCAAATTATTAGAATCAATTATAGCTGATATTATCAGAAGTCACCTTGAAGAACATAATTTGATTAATGAATCTCAGCATGGGTTTACGAGAGGTCGTTCCTGCCTGACAAATTTACGACAAATTTACTGACGTTTTTCAATAAAACATTTGAGGCAGTAGACAGTGATAAAGAATATGATATAGTTTACTTGGATTTCAGTAAGGCCTTCGATAGAGTACCTCACAAGAGACTCTTAAGAAAGGTGGCAGCTCATGGTATAGGAGGTAAAGTTCTAGCATGGATAGAGGCATGGCTTACCAATAGAAAGCAGAGAGTTTCCATTAATGGGGTCAAATCTGAATGGGGATTTGTCACTAGTGGCGTTCCACAAGGATCAGTTTTGGGCCCATTGTTGTTCATAATTTACATTAATGACCTTGATGAAGGAATTGCAAGTGACATGAGTAAATTTGCTGATGATACAAAAATAGGCCGTATAATTCATTCTGAGGAGGATAACAGTGAACTCCAGGAGGATTTGGATAAATTAATGTCTTGGTCTGAAAAGTGGCAGATGAAGTTCAATGTGGACAAGTGTAAGGTGCTTGTCGTTGGTAGTGAAAATATCCCTCGAATTTATAAACTAGGTGAAGTAGAACTTGATCATACAGAATGTGAGAAAGACTTGGGAGTCATGGTAAGCAGAAATCTAAAGCCAAGACAACAGTGCCTAAGTGTGCGCAATAAGGCTAACAGATTACTAGGATTTATTTCAAGAAGTATAAGCAACAGAAGTCCAAAGTTTTTACAGCTCTATACATCACTAGTGAGACCTCATTTGGATTATGCAGCTCAGTTTTGGTCTCCTTACTACAGGATGGATATAGATTCATTGGAGAACATACAAAGAAGAATGACTAAAATGATTTACAGTATAAGAAATCTCCCGTATGAAGATAGACTTAGAGCGTTGAATCTCCACTCTCTGGAGAGACGTAGAATGAGGAGATATCATCGAGGTGTACAAGTGGATGATGGGCATAAACAAAGGAGATATTAATAAAATACTGAGGATATCGAACCAAGTAAGAACCAGAAATAACGGATTTAAATTGGATAAATTTAGATTTAGAAAGGACATAGGCAAGTACTGGTTTTCGAACAGAGTTGTAGATGCGTGGAACAATCTTCCGAGTACTGTGATGAGGCTAGGACCTTGGGTGGCTTTAAAAGAGATTGGACAAATATATGAGTGGGAGGGGCTGGGTTTGATTTGTGTCATGAGTACGGGAATAAATTCTTAGGTAGTGGTGGTTTTGATAAGGACCTGCCTTGTATGGGCCAGTAGGCCTTCTGCAGTGTTCCTCCATTCTTATGTTCTTATTAATCAAATTATGCCTATCGAGATGGCTTCTTATGTTATCAGCTATAATCGACTCTAGTAATTTGCCTACAATTGATGTTAGACTTATTGGGCGGTAATTTGATGGTAACGACTTGTCCCCTGCTTTAAAAA
>WNWK01039327.1:0-17502 GCA_009830355.1 Cherax destructor
TGACTAAGAGGTTGTAGGGTGTGACTAAGAGGTTGTAGAGTGTGGCTAAGAGGTTGTAGGGTGTGGCTAAGGGTTGTAGGGTGTGGCTAAGAGCTTGTAAGGTGTGGCTAAGAGCTTATAGGGTGTTGCTAAGAGCTTGTAGGGTGTAGCTAAGGGTTGTAGGGTGTGGCTAAGGGTTGTAGGGTGTGGCTAAGAGCTTGTAGGGTGTGGCTAAGAGCTTGTAGGGTGTGGTTAAGAGCTTGTAGGGTGTGGCTAAGAGCTTGTAGGGTGTGGCTAAGAGCTTGTAGGGTGTGGCTAAGGGTTGTAGGGTGTGGCTAAAAGCTTGTAGGGTGTGGCTAAGAGGTTGTAGGGTGTGGCTAAGGGTTGTAGGGTGTGGCTAAGAGGTTGTAGGGTGTGGCTAAGAGCTTGTAGGGTGTGGCTAAGAGGTTGTAGGATGTGGCTAAGGGTTGTAGGGTGTGGCTAAGAGCTTGTAGGGTGTAGCTAAGGGTTGTAGGGTGTGGCTAAGGGTTTTAGGTGTGGCTAAGAGCTTGTAGGGTGTGGCTAAGAGGTTGTAGGGTGTGGCTAAGAGCTTATAGGGTGTGACTAAGGGTTGTAGGGTGTGGCTCTAGTACGTCATGCATGCTAAGGGGGACCCTAGACTCTTTGCTGAGAAACTAGGGGCTGGGGGGTTAGGGAAGTGAAGAGGTAAGTGGGTGGAGGGTAATGGTGAGGGGAGAGGAAGGGAGAGAGAGGTGTTGGGGAGAAGAGAGGTAATATGGATGGGAGATGAGGGAGAGGTGATGGGAGGAAGAGGGAGGTGATGGTAGGGGAGATGGGGTGATGGGGAAGGAGATGGGGTGGTGGGGAGGGAGAGAGGTGATGGGGAGGGATAGCGGGAAAGGGAGATGAGGGAATATTTACGAAATCAATGTCCAGCTATCACGATATTGTATCAACTCGGCGTTAGGGAGGGGAGGGAGGGGAGGGGGAGGGGGAGGGGATAGGACACAGTGGGGGGCTAGGAAGCCCAGATACATAATACATAAATAGCCCCGTGTGTCCTCCCTGGAATGTGCAATATTAGTGAATTATGTGAAGGAAGAGGAGAGAGAGAGAGAGAGAGAGAGAGAGAGAGAGAGAGAGAGAGAAGGTGAACACAGACTACCTCAGGGGGTCATTACCAACGCTAATCACCCCCTCCCCCTCCCCCTCCCCCTCCCCTCATAACGAGGGTAAACACAGTACTGAATTACAACAAAAATAACAACAGTAACAACAACAACACAGAACATTTAACAAGTTGTTTATTATAACTAACAAACATCTCAGTACTAACAAACATCTCAGTACTAACAAACATCTCAGTACTAACAAACATCTCAGTACTAACAAACATCTCAGTACTAACAAACATCTCAGTACTAACAAACATCTCAGTACTAACTAACATCTCAGTACTAACAAACATCTCAGTACTAACAAACATCTCAGTACTAACAAACATCTCAGTACTAACAAACATCTCAGTACTAACTAACATCTCAGTACTAACAAACATCTCAGTACTAACAAACATCTCAGTATTAACAAACATCTCAGTATTAACAAACATCTCAGTATTAACAAACATCTCAGTACTAACAAACATCTCAGTACTAACAAACATCTCAGTATTAACAAACATCTCAGTATTAACAAACATCTCAGTACTAACTAACATCTCAGTACTAACAAATATCTCAGTACTAACTAACATCTCAGTACTAACATCTCAGTACTAACATCTCAGTACTAACTAACATCTCAGTACTAACTAACATCTCAGTATTAACAAACATCTCAGTACTAACTAACATCTCAGTACTAACTAACATCTCAGTACTAACTAACATCTCAGTACTAACATCTCAGTACTAACATCTCAGTACTAACTAACATCTCAGTACTAACATCTCAGTACTAACATCTCAGTACTAACTAACATCTCAGTACTAACAAATATCTCAGTACTAACTAACATCTCAGTACTAACATCTCAGTACTAACATCTCAGTACTAACTAACATCTCAGTACTAACTAACATCTCAGTACTAACTAACATCTCAGTACTAACTAACATCTCAGTACTAACTAACATCTCAGTACTAACAAACATCTCAGTACTAACTAACATCTCAGTACTAACATCTCAGTACTAACATCTCAGTACTAACTAACATCTCAGTACTAACTAACATCTCAGTACTAACTAACATCTCAGTACTAACATCTCAGTACTAACTAACATCTCAGTATAACTAACATCTCAGTACTAACATCTCAGTACTAACATCTCAGTACTAACAACATCTCAGTACTAATCAACATCTCAGTATAACAACATCTCAGTACTAACACTCTACTAACTAACATCTCAGTACTAACTAACATCTCAGTACTAACTAACATCTCAGTACTAACTAACATCTCAGTACTTAACATCTCAGTACTAACATCTCAGTACTAACATCTCAGTACTAACTAACATCTCAGTACTAACATCTCAGTACTAACTAACATCTCAGTACTACAACATCTCAGTACTCACATCTAACATCTCAGTACTAACAACATCTCAGTACTAAACATCTCAGTACTAACATCTCAGTACTAACAACATCTCAGTACTAACTAACATCTCAGTACTAACAACATCTCAGTACTAACAAACATCTCAGTACTAACAACATCTCAGTACTAACATCTCAGTACTAAACATCTCAGTAAAATTAATTCAACATCTCAGTAACAACATCTCAGTACTAACATCTCAGTACTAACATTAATCATCTCAGTACTAATAACATCTCAGTACTAACATCTCAGTACTAACTATACATCTCAGTACTAACAACATCTCAGTATAACAACATCTCAGTACTAACATCTCAGTACTAACAACATCTCAGTACTAACAACATCTCAGTACTAACTAACATCTCAGTACATAACATCTCAGTACAACATCTCAGTACAACATCTCAGTACTAACAACATCTCAGTAAATAACATCTCAGTACCTTCAATCAACATCTCAGTAAAACTAACAAACATCTCAGTACTAACTAACATCTCAGTACTAAAACATCTCAGTCAACTAACATCTCAGTACTATAATCTCAGTAACATCTCAGTACTAACAACATCTCAGTACAATAACATCTCAGTACTAACAACATCTCAGTAACATCTCAGACTAACATCTCAGTACTAACAACATCTCAGTATAACTAACATCTCAGATTTCAACATCTCAGTACTAACATCTCAGTACTAATCTCAACATCTCAGTACTAACTAACATCTCAGTACTAATCTAACATCTCAGATACTAATCAACATTCAGTACTAACATTAGACAACTCAACAATCTCAGTACTAACTAACATCTCAGTATAACAACATCTCAGTACACTAACATCTCAGTACTAACAAATCTCAGTACTAACAACATCTCAGTACTAACTAACATCTCAGTATTACAAACATCTCAGTACTAACATCTCAGTACAACATCTCAGTACTACAACATCTCAGTACTAACAACATCTCAGTATAACAAATCTCAGACTAACTAACATCTCAGTATTCTAACAACATCTCAGTACTAACAACATCTCAGTTAACCTAACATCTCAGTACTAACTAACATCTCAGTACTAACATCTCAGTACTAACATCTCAGTACTAACTAACATCTCAGTACTAACTAACATCTCAGTACTAATCTCAGTACTAACATCTCAGTATACTAACATCTCAGTACTTAACATCTCAGTACTAACAACATCTCAGTACTAACAACATCTCAGTACTAACACTAACATCTCAGTACTAACTAACATCTCAGTACTAACTAACATCTCAGTATAAACGTACAACATCTCAGTACTAACTAACATCTCAGTACTAACAACATCTCAGTATAACTAACATCTCAGTATTAACTTCATCTCGACTAACATCTCAGTCTAACTAACATCTCAGTATAACAAACATCTCAGTCTAAATCTCAGTAACTAACATCTCAGTATAACTAACATCTCAGTATAACAACATCTCAGTACTTAACTAAACATCTCAGTACTAACATCTCAGTACTAACATCTCAGTACTAACTAACATCTCAGTACTAACAACATCTCAGTACTAACATAACATCTCAGTACTTAACATCTCAGTACTAACATCTCAGTACTAACAACATATCTCAGTACTAACTAACATCTCAGTAACTAACATCTCAGTACTATACTAACATCTCAGTACTAACAACATCTCAGTATAACAAAATCTCAGTATTACAACATCTCAGTATACAACATCTCAGTACTAACTACTTCAGTACTAACAACATCTCAGTACTAATAACATCTCCTGACTAGATAACATCTCAGTACTAACATCTCAGTACAATGAACATCTCAGTACTAACTAAACATCTCAGTACAACATCTCAGTACTAATAACATCTCAGTACTATAACATCTCAGTACTAACATCTCAGTACTAACTAACATCTCAGATACTAACTAACATCTCAGTACTAACTACATCTCGAGTACTACTAACATCTCAGTACTAACATCTCAGTACTAACTAACATCTCAGTACTAACATCTCAGTACTAACATCTCAGTACTAACATCTCAGTACTAACATCTCAGTACTAACTAACATCTCAGTACTAACATCTCAGTACTAACTAACATCTCAGTACTAACATCTCAGTACTAACTAACATCTCAGTATTAACTACCAACATTAAAAATATGTAAGAGTTTCTTGAAGAAGTTGTGACAAGATGTTGGTAAGATGATGACAGGATTGACAACATCTTCCTGGACTGTAGGAAGATTGACAACATCTTCCTGGACTGTAGGAAGATTGACAACATCTTCCTGGACTGTAGGAAGATTGACAGCATCTTCCTGGACTGTAGGAAGATTGACAACATCTTCCTGGACTGTAGGAAGATTGACAACATCTTCCTGGACTGTAGGAAGATTGACAACATCTTCCTGGACTGTAGGAAGATTGACAACATCTTCCTGGACTGTAGGAAGATTGACAACATCTTCCTGGACTGTAGGAAGATTGACAACCTATCTTTCCTGGACTGTAGGAAGATTGACAACATCTTCCTGGACTGTAGGAAGATTGACAACATCTTCCTGGACTGTAGGAAGATTGACAACATCTTCCTGGACTGTAGGAAGATTGACAACATCTTCCTGGACTGTAGGAAGATTGACAACATCTTCCTGGACTGTAGGAAGATTGACAACATCTTCCTGGACTGTAGGAAGATTGACAACATCTTCCTGGACTGTAGGAAGATTGACACATCTTCCTGGACTAGGAAGATTGACAGCATCTTCCTGGACTGTAGGAAGATTGACAGCACTTCCTGGACTAGGAAATTGACAACATCTTCCTGGAGTGTAGGAAGATTGACAACATCTTCCTGGACTGTAGGAAGATTGACACATCTTCCTGGACTGTAGGAAGATTGACAACATCTTCCTGGAGTGTAGGAAGATTGACAACATCTTCCTGGACTGTAGGAAGATTGACAACATCTTCCTGGACTGTAGGAAGATTGACAACATCTTCCTGGAGTGTAGGAAGATTGACAACATCTTCCTGGACTGTAGGAAGATTGACAACATCTTCCTGGACTGTAGGAAGATTGACAACATCTTCCTGGACGTGTAGGAAGATTGACAACATCTTCCTGGACTGTAGGAAGATTGACACATCTTCCTGGACTGTAGGAAGATTGACAACATCTTCCTGGACTGTAGGAAGATTGACAACATCTTCCTGGACTGTAGGAAGATTGACACATCTTCCTGGACTGTAGGAAGATTGACAACATCTTCCTGGACTGTAGGAAGATTGACAACATCTTCCTGGACTGTAGGAAGATTGACAACATCTTCCTGGACTGAGGAAGATTGACAACATCTTCCTGGACTGTAGGAAGATTGACAACATCTTCCTGGACTGTAGGAAGATTGACAACATCTTCCTGGACTGTAGGAAGATTGACAACATCTTCCTGGACTGTAGGAAGATTGACAACATCTTCCTGGACTGTAGGAAGATTGACAACATCTTCCTGGACTGTAGGAAGATTGACAACATCTTCCTGGACTGTAGGAAGATTGACAACATCTTCCTGGACTGTAGGAAGATTGACAACATCTTCCTGGACTGTAGGAAGATTGACAACATCTTCCTGGACTGTAGGAAGATTGACAACATCTTCCTGGACTGTAGGAAGATTGACAACATCTTCCTGGACTGTAGGAAGATTGACAACATCTTCCTGGACTGTAGGAAGATTGACAACATCTTCCTGGACTGTAGGAAGATTGACAACATCTTCCTGGACTGTAGGAAGATTGACAACATCTTCCTGGACTGTGGAAGATTGACAACATCTTCCTGGACTGTAGGAAGATTGACAACATCTTCCTGGACTGTAGGAAAGATTTGACAACATCTTCCTGGACTGTAGGAAGATTGACAACATCTTCCTGGACTTAGGAAGATTGACAACATCTTCCTGGACTGTAGGAAGATTGACAACATCTTCCTGGACTGAGGAAGATTGACAACATCTTCCTGGACTGTAGGGGAAAATTGACAACATCTTCCTGGACTGTAGGAAGATTGACACATCTTCCTGGACTGTAGGAAGATTGACAACATCTTCCTGGACTGTAGGAAGATTGACAACATCTTCCTGGACTGTAGGAAGATTGACAACTTCCCGGACTGTAGGAAGATTGACAACATCTTCCTGGATGTAGGAAGTTGACACATCTTCCTGGACTGAGGAAAATTGACACATCTTCCTGGACTGGGAAGATTGACACATCTTCCTGGACTGTAGGAAGATTGACAACATCTTCCTGGGCTGTAGGAAGATTGAACATCTTCCCGGACTGTAGGAAGATTTAAACATCTTTCCCGGGCTTGGGAAATTGAAAATTTCCCGGGCTGAGGAAATTGACAACATCTTCCCGGGTTTGGGAAATTCAAAATCTTCCTGGGCTGTAGGAAGATTGACACATCTTCCCGGACTGTGGAAATTGACACATCTTTGGTTAGGAAGATTGACAACATCTTCCTGGCTGGGAAAAATTGACAACATCTTCCTGGGCTGTGGAAAATTGACACATCTTCCTGGGGCTGAGGGAAGATTGACAAAATCTTCCTGGGACTGTAGGAAGATTGACAAAATCTTTGGGACTGTAGGAAGATTGACAACATCTTCCTGGACTGTAGGAAGATTGACAACATCTTCCCGGACTGTAGGAAGATTGACAAAAATCTTCCTGGACTGTAGGAAAATTGACAAATCTTCCTGGGCTGTAGGAAGATTGACAACATCTTCCTGGGCTGTAGGAAGATTGACAACATCTTCCTGGACTGTAGGAAGATTGACAACATCTTCCTGGACTGGAAAGATGACACATCTTCCTGGACTGTAGGAAGATGACACATCTTCCGGACTGTAGGAAGATTGACAACACTTCTGGACTGAGGAAGATTGACAACATCTTCCGGTGTAGGAAGAGAAAATCTTCCTGGACTGTAGGAAAGGGCAACATCTTCCTGGACTGTAGGAAAATGGCAACATCTTCCGGATGAGGAAAAAAGGGAAAAAGGGGGGAAAGAAAGGAGAGGAAAAAAAGGGGGGGGAAAAGAAAGGGGGGGGGAGGGGAGGATTTGGGAAAGGAGGAGGAGGGAAGGGAGGAGGGGAGGAAAAGAAGGAGGAGGGAAAAGGAGGAGGGAGAAAAGGAGGAGGAAAGGGGGGGGGAAAGGAGGGAGGAAGGAGGAAGAAGGAAGGAGGAAGAGGGGAGGAGGAGGGAGGAAAGGAAAGGAGGAGGAGGAAAAAGGGGGAAAGGGGGGAGGAGAAAAGGAGGAGGAGGAAGGAAAGGGGAAGGGAAAAAAAGGAGGGAAAAGGAAAGGAAAGGAGGAGGAAAAGGAGGGGAAAGGAGGAAGAAAAGGAGGAGGAGGGGGGAAAAAGGAGAGGGGGAGGGAGAAAAGAGGGGAGGAAGAAAGGAGGAGGGGGAAGGAGGGAAAAAAAGGAAAAAAAAGGAGGGAGGAGGGGAAAAAAAGGGAGGGAAAAGGGGGGAGGAGGAGGGAGGAGGAGGGAAAAAAGGGAAAAAAAAAAAAAAAAAAGGAGGAGGAGGGAGGGGGAGGAGGGGGGAGGAGAGGAAAAAAAGGGGGAAAGGAAAAGGGGGAAAAGGAGGGGGGAGGAAGGAGGAGGGAGAAGAGGGGGGAGGAGGAGGAGAGGAGGAGGAGGAGGAGGGGGGAGGAGGAGGAGGAAAAGGGGGAGGAGGAGGGAGGAGGAGAAAGGGGGAGGGGAGGGGAGGAGGAGGGGGAGGGGGAAGGGGGGGGAAGGGGGGGGGAAGGGGGGGGGGAAAGGGGAAAAAATATTTGGGGGGTTAAGCAAAAAACCTTTTGTCAACACTCCCGGGTTTCCTCAAACCCGGGAGGGGGGGGGAGGGCAGGAAATGGGGAGGAAGGATGGGTGGGGAGGGTGAAAAAGGGGAAGGGTAAGAAAGGGGGAGGGGAGGGTGGGAGAGGGGGAGGGAGGAGCGATGGGGAGGGTAAGAAAGTCGGGAGGGAGGGAGGAGTGGTGGGGAGGTTAAGAAAGGGGGGTGAAAGAGGGGAAAATGGAACGTAAGCATTGTTCTTTCCCTCCCACTCTCCCCATTCACCTCAATCACCCCACTCACCCCACTCTCCCCACTCACCCCACTCTCCCCACTCACCCCCTCTCCCCACTCACCCCACTCCCCACTCACCCCACTCTCCCCACTCACCCCACTCCCCACTCACCCCACTCCCCACTCACCCCACTCCCCACTCACCCCCTCCCCACTCACCCCACTCCCCACTCACCCCACTCCCCACTCACCCCACTCCCCACTCATCCCACTCCACATAATCAACTTCCTACACCAGGTAATCTATTCAGTCGATTTACATGTCATTTGTGACTATTCTATGTTGTCCCTACTACCTACCACTACCCCACTACACCACTACCACTACTACAACCACTACTACCACTATTACCACCACTATTACCACCACTACCACTACTACTACTATCACCAATATTAATACTACTACTACTACCACTACTATCACCACTACTACTATCACCAATACTACTACTAGTACTACTGCTACCACTGCTACTATCACCACCACTACTACTACCACCACTAATAATAATAATAATTGTAATAATAAAATTTAGTGTCAGGTAAGGTTAAGTTGGGTTAGGCTAGGAAAATAGTATAGATAACTAGAACCTTCAAAACAAGTGATGGATAACTAGAACCTTCAAAACAAAGGATGGATAACTAGAACCTTCAAAACAAGTGATGGATAACTAAACCTTCAAAACAATGGATGGATAAGTGGAACCTTCAAAACAATGGATGGATAACTAGAACCTTCAAAACAATGGATAAATAACTAGAACCTTCAAAACAAGAGATGGATAACTAGAACCTTCAAAACAATGGATGGATAACTGGAACCTTCAAAACAAGGGATGGATAACTAGAACCTTCAAAACAAGGGATGAATAACTAGAACCTTCAAAACAAGTGATGGAAAACTAGAACCTTCAAAACAAGGAATGGATAACTAGAACCTTCAAAACAATGGATGGATAACTAGATCCTTTAAAACAATGGATGGATAACTGGAACCTTCAAAACAAGGGATGGATAACTAGAACCTTCAAAACAAGTGATGGAAAACTAGAACCTTCAAAACAAGGAATGGATAACTAGAACCTTCAAAACAATGGATGGATAACTAGAACCTTTAAAACAATGGATGGATAACTGGAACCTTCAAAACAAGGGATGGATAACTAGAACCTTCAAAACAAGAGATGGATAACTAGAACCTTCAAAACAAGGGATAGATAACTAGAACCTTCAAAACAAGGGATGGATAACTAGAACCTTCAAAACCTCCTCCTCCTCCTGTGTCCTCCTCCCCTCTTACTCCACCTCCTAGTCCTCTCCTCTTCTCCTCCTCCCTCTTCTTCCCACCTCCTTCCTCTCCTCCTCCCCTCGTCCTCCTCCTTCCCATTTAAAGAGACTGTGCTGAGAGGTTGACCCAGCCCCTCCCCCTCCCCCTCCCACCGGAATGCACTTCTCAGCTGAGGTGAAGCTCAATGGAGGGTGGAAACCCTTACTGAAGGTGGTGAATAAGGGAGAAAAGGCGTGAAGAAGGGAGATGATGGGTGAATAAGGGAGAGAGGGCGTGAAGAAGGGGAATGATGGGTGAATAAGGGAGAGAGGGCGTGAAGAAGGGAGATAAGGCGTGAAGAAGGGAGAGAAGGCGTGAAGAAGGGAGAGAAGGCGTGAAGAAGGGAGAGAAGGGAAATGATGGGGAATAAGGGAGAGAAGGCGTGAATAATATAGAGTAGAGGGAGTGATGGTAAGTTATACACGTGTGTGTATATCTCGGTATATTTACACTGATGTGTATATTTCTAAATTTACATACACTGACAGGTGTGTATATCCTAGTATATTGATATTATATATATACATACAAACATATACACATACATACATGAAAAATGTTTATATACAAAGGTTTGTTTGTATGATGTAAGATGTAGTGTATATCAGTATATACACCTCCCAGTATAATGTATGTATATACACCTCTCAGTATAGTGTATATATATGTATACACCTCCCAGTATAGTGTATGTATATACACGTCCCAGTATAGTGTGTATGTATATACACCTCCCAGTATAGTGTATGTATATACACCTCCCAGTATAGTGTATGTATATACACCTCCCAGTATAGTGTATGTATATTCACCTCCCAGTATAGTGTATATATATACACCTCCCAGTATAGTGTATGTATATAGACCCAGTATAGTGTATGAATATACATCTCCCAGTATTGTGTATATATATACACCTCCCAGTATAGTGTATGTATATACACCTTCCAGTATAGTGTATGTATATACACCTCCCAGCATAGTGTATGTATATACACCTCCCAGTATAGTGAATGTATATACACCCAGTATAGTGTATGTATATATACTTCCCAGTATAGTGTATGTATATACACCTCCCAGTATAGTGTATGTATATACACCTCCCAGTATAGTGTATGTATATACACCTCCCAGTATAGTGTATGTATATACACCTCCCAGTATATTGTATGTATATACACCTCCCAGTATAGTGTATGTATATACACCTCCCAGTATATTGTATGTATATACACCTCCCAGTATAGTGTATGTATATACACCTCCTAGTATAGTGTATGTATATACACCTCCCAGTATAGTGTGTATGTATATACACCTCCCAGTATAGTGTATGTATACACCTCCCAGTATAGTGCGTATGTATATACACCTCCCAGTATAGTGTATGTATATACACCTCCCAGTATAGTGTATGTATATACACCTCCCAGTATAGTATGTATATACACCTCCCAGTATAGTGTATGATATACACCTCCCAGTATAGTGTATGTATATACACCTCCCAGTATAGTGTATGTATATACACCTCCCAGTATAGTGTATGTATATACACCTCCCAGTATAGTGTATGTATATACACCTCCCAGTATAGTGTATATATATATATACACCTCCCAGTATTGTGTATGTATATACACCTCCCAGTATAGTGCGTATGTATATACACCTCCCAGTATAGTGTATGTATATACACCTCCCAGTATAGTGTATGTATATACACCTCCCAGTATAGTGTATGTATATACACCTCCCAGTATAGTGTATGTATATACACCTCCCAGTATAGTGTATGTATATACACCTCCCAGTATAGTGTGTATGTATATACACCGTCAGGGTATACTGACCTATACACGCACTGAGAAATTGTGTATGATGCAGAAGATAGGCTTGAAACCCGAACTTCAGAGTCCCTGGTTATAAGAACCGGCTTCACTAAGCCTCTTCCGGGATCTTGATCCTAGGAAGCGGATGCTTCTTGAGGGTTTGGCTCTTCCCGTCTTGTACCGTGTTGGTCGCCTGGTTCTCCGTGTCAGTGCGGGGCCGGGGTATAGAGCCCAACACTCCCGGCGCTGAGTGGAACACATGCGGGTTTACCGCACCACGGAAAAAGAGATGATTGTGATGACCACTTGATGGTGAGAGTCAGGGAGAGAGTGGGTCAGGGAGTGAGAGAGTCAGGGAGTGAGAGAGTCAGGTAGTGAGAGAGTCAGGGAGAGAGTGGATCAGGGAGTGAGAGAGTCAGGGAGTGAGAGAGTCAGGTAGTGAGAGAGTCAGGGAGAGAGTGGGTCAGGAGAGAGTGGGTCAGGAGTGAGAGAGTCAGGGAGTGAGAGTCAGGGAGTTAGAGAGTCAGGGAGAAAGTGGGTCAGGTAGTGAGAGAGTCAGGGAGTGAGAGAGTCAGGGAGAGAGTGGGTCAGGTAGTGAGAGAGTCAGGGAGTGAGAGAGTCAGGGAGTGAGAGAGTCAGGGAGTGGGAGAATCAGGGAGAGAGTGGGTCAGGAGAGTGGGTCAGGGAGTGAGAGAGTCAGGGAGTGAGAGAGTCAGGGAGTGAGAGAGTCAGGGAGTGAGAGAGTCAGGGAGTGAGAGAGTCAGGGAGAGAGTGGGTCAGGGAGTGAGAGAGTCAGGGAGTGAGAGAGTCAGGGAGTGAGAGAGTCAGGAGAGCGAGAGAATCAGGGAGAGAGGAGAGTCAGAGATGGAGATAGAGAGGAGTCAGAGTCAGAGAAGAGAGAGAGAGTGAGAGTCAGGGAGAGAGTGAGAGTCAGGGAGAGAGTGAGTCAGGGAGGCAGAGAATCAGGGAGAGAGTCAGAGAGGAGAGTCAGGAGTCAGAGAGCAGAGAGTCAGAGGAGAGTCAGAGAGAGAGAGAGAGAGAGAGAGGGAGAGAGAGTCAGGAGAGAGAGTCAGGAGAGAGAGAGTCAGAGAGAGAGGAGAGTAGAGAGAGAGAGAGAGTCAGAGAAGGAGAGTAGAGTCAGAGAGAGAGTCAGAGAGAGAGGAGTCAGAGAGAGAGAGAAGAAGTCAGAGAGGGAGAGTCAGTCAGAGAGAGAGAGTCAGAGAGTCAGAGAGAGAGAGTCAGAGTCAGAGAGAGTCAGAGAGTCAGAGAGAGAGAGTCAGAGAGGGAGAGTCAGAGTCAGAAGAGTCAGAGAGAGAGTCAGAGTCAGAGAGAAGTCAGAGAGTCAGAGAGAGAGAGTCAGAGAGGAGAGAGAGTCAGAAGGTCAGAGAGAGAGTCATAGTCAGAGAGAGAGAGAGAGTCAGAGAGAGAGTCAGAGAGAGAGAGTCAGAGATAGAGAGAGAGTGTCAGAGAGTCAGAGAGAGAGTGTCAGAGAGAAGAGAGTCAGAGAGAGAGTCAAGAGAGAGAGTCAGAAGTCAGAGAGAGAGTCAGAGAGTCAGAGAGAGAGAGTCAGAGAGTCAGAGAGAGAGGTCAGCAGAGAGAGAGAGTCAGAGAGAGAGAGTCAGAGAGAGAGAGAGAGAGTCAGAGAGTCAGAGAGAGAGTCAGAGAGAGTCAGAGAGAGAGAGTCAGAGATAGAGAGAGTGTGTCAGAGAGTCAGAGAGTGTCAGAGAGTCAGAGAGGGAGAGTCAGAGTCAGAGAGAGAGTGTCAGAGAGTCAGAGAGAGAGAGAGTCAGAGAGAGAGTCAGAGAGAGGAGAGTCAGAGTCAGAGAGGAGTGTCAGAGTCAGAGAGAGGGTCAGAGAAGTAGAGAGAGAGGAGAGTCAGAGTCAGAGAGGAGAGTCAGAGTCAGAGAGTGTGTCAGAGAGTCAGAGAGAGAGAGTCAGAGAGAGAGTCAGAGAGTGTGTCAGAGAGTCAGAGAGAGAGTCAAGAAGAGCAGAAGAGAGAGTCAGAGAGTCAAGAGAGAGAGTCAGAGAGAGAGAGAGAGTCAGAGAGAGAGAGAGTCAGAGAGAAGATCAGAGAGAGAGTCAGAGAGAGAGAGAGTCATAGAGTCAAAAGAGAGAGAGAGTCAGAGAGAGAGAGAGAGTCAGAGAGAGAGCTGGTGTTCAATACAGTTCGCTCACTTTAATTCGTTTCATTTTTTCATGATAATTGTGATTTCCAGGAGCCTGTTATGTGGGGGTAGGGTAGGGAGGGGGTGGGGAGGGAGACAGGAGGTGGGGAGGGAGGCACGGGGTGGGGAGGGGAGGCAGGGGGTGGGGATGGCCTGGGTAGTGGGAGGGGGTGGGGAGGGAGAGTCGGAAGACACAAAGAAAATGAGAGAAAACGTTGGAGAAAGAGAGAGAATTGGAGCCAGTCGAAGAGAGAGAGAGAGAGAGAGAACATTATCTCTCACAAGATCACGTGACTTATTCACTACCTCACTAATTAACCAGCTCAGACATGCGCTAGACCCGTTACTGTACGCTCATTGGACCAGTGAACCATTTACTGTACGCTGATTGGTACAGTGGACCACTTACTGTACGCTGATTGGTCGAGAAGTCCCACAGTGCACGCTGATTGGTCAATATAGTAAACAAACCCAGCGACGCGTGCCTAGTGGCTGCGTAACGAGGTAACTCAGAGAGCTGCGATCTCATTGGCTGCCACAGTATGATAATTAAGTAATTAATAACGTTATTATGGTACACATAAGTACAATTATCATACATAGTAACATATATAAATCAGCCCTATGTGGGGGAGTTGAATGATAGCTCTAGGCCTTTCATGGTGCGATCAACACATCAGGAGCTTGCAATGTTGCAGGAAAGTCCAGACGAATGAATCTGCCTGGACTTCCTACTCTTCCTGTAACATTGCAAGCACCTGAGGAAGTGTTGATTGCAACGCGAAAGGCCTAGAGCTATCATTCAACTCTCCCCCCCTCGGTGGTTGTTTGACATAGTAACACGTGTGTAAATTAACCACCGGGATAGCACCAAACAGGTCGGATAAAGTGACTTACTGGCATTGTGGTTCTTGATGGTTATTGGCCTTTAAAATATGAGCCCAAGTGAGAGCTGGACGATCATTGGCTGCTGTTCACTACCTCAGAATGAGAGGTAGGTGCCTATTGGCTGGCGGGCTCAGAATCACAATGAATAGTGATATCTCATTGGTTAATAGTTGTTTAATGTATGTGTGTTGTGTGTGTGTTGTGTACTCACCTAGTTGTACTCACCTAATTGTGGTTGCAGGGGTCGATTCATAGCTCCTGGCCCCGCCTCTTCACTAACCGCTACTGGGTCACTCTCCCTGCTCCATGAGCTTTATCATACCTCTTCTTAAAGCTATGTATTGAGCCTGCCTCCACTACATCACTTCCTAAACTATTCCACTTCCCGACCACTCTGTGACTGAAGAAATACTTCCTAACATCCCTGTGATTCATCTGAGTCTTGTGTGTGTGTGTGTGTGTGTGTGTGTACTCACCTAGTTGTACTCACCTAGTTGTGGTTGCAGGGGTCGAGACATAGCTCCTGGCCACGCCTCTTCACTGGCCGCTACTGGGTCACTCTCCCTGCGCCATGAGCTTTATCATACCTCTTCTTAAAGCTGTGTGTGTGTGTGTGTGTGTGTGTGTGTTTTGTGAGTGTGTTGTGTGTGTGTGTGTCGTGTGTGGTGTACTCACCTAATTGTACTCACCTAATTGTGGTTGCAGGGGTCGAGACTCAGCTCCTGGCCCCGCCTCTTCGCTGTCCGCTACTGGGTCTCTACTCTCCCTGCTCCATGAGCTTTATCATACCTCGTCTTAAAACAGTGTATAGTTCCTGCCTCCACTATATCTTTCTCTAGACTATTCCACTTCCTGACTACTCTGTGGCTGAAGAAATGCTTCCTAACATCCCTTTGACTCATCTGAGTCTTCAGCTTCCAGTTGTGTCCCCTTGTTTCTGTGTTCCCTCTCTGGAACATCCTGTCACTGTCTACCTTGTCGATTACGCGCAGTATTTTGTATGTCGTTATTATGTCTCCTCTGACCCTTCTTTCCTCCAGTGTTGTTAGTCCTATTTCCCTCAACCTTTCTTCATAAGACAGACCCCTGAGTTGTGGAACTAACCTTGTCGCAAACCTTTGCACTTTCTCTAGTTTCTTGACGTGCTTGACCAGGTGTGGGTTCCAGACTGGTGCTGCATACTCTAGTATGGGCCTGACGTACACGGTGTACAGTGTCTTGAACGATTCCTTGTTAAGGTAACGGAACGCTAATCTTAGGTTTGCCAGTCGCCCATATGCTGCCGCAGTTATCTGGTTGATGTGTGCCTCCGGAGACGTGCTTGGCGTTATACTCACCCCAAGGTCTTTCTCCTTTGCCGAGGTTTGTAGCCTTTGTCCACCTAGCCTGTACTCTGTCAGCGGTCTTCTTTGCCCTTCTCCGATCTTCATGACTTTGCATTTGGTGGGATTGAATTCGAGAAGCCAGTTGCTAGAACAGATGTCAAGCTTGTCCAGGTCTGTTTGAAGTCCTGCTTGGTCCTCTTCCGATGTGATTCTCCTCATTAATTTCACATCATCTGCGAACAGAGACACTTCTGAGTCTATCCCATCCGTCATGTCATTTACATATACCAAGAATAACACTGGTCCTAGGACTGACCCCTGCGGTACGCCGCTCGTCACAGGCGCCCACTGTGATACCTCATCACGCACCATGACCCGTTGTTGCCTCCCTGTGAGGTATTCCCTGATCCATTCCAGTGCCCTTCCTGTTATACCTGCTTGTTCTTCCAACTTCTTTACTAATCTCATGTGAGGAACTGTGTCGAAGGCCTTCCTGCAATTCAGGAAAATGCAATCAACCCACCCTTCTCTCTCTTGCCTTACCTCTGTTACTTTATCATAGAACTCCAGGAGGTTTGTTACACAGGATTTGCCTTCCCGGAATCCGTGCTGTCTGGTGTTTATTATCCTGTTCAGCTCGAGGTGTTCCACCATTCTTTTCCTGATGATTTTCTCCAGGACTTTGCACACTATACATGTACGTGACATGTAAGTGTGTGTGTGTTTTGTGTGTGTGTTGTGTGTGTGTGTTTGTGTGTGTTGTGTGTGTGTGTGTGTGAGTGTGTTGTGTGTGTGTGTGTTTGTGTGTGTGTTTTGTGTGTGTTTGTGTGGGTGTTGTGTGTGTGTGTGTGTGTGTGTGTGTGTGTGAGTGTGTTTTGTGTGTGTGTTTTGTGTGTGTTTTGTGTGTGTGTTGTGTGTGTGTGTGTGTGTGTGTGTTTTGTGTGTGTGTGTGTGTTGTATGTGTGTGTGTGTGTTGTGTGTGTGTGTTTTGTGTGTGTGTGTGTGTGTTGTATGTGTGTGTGTTGTATGTGTGTGTGTGTTTGTATGTGTGTGTGTGTTGTTGTGTGTGTGTGTGTGTGTTGTTGTGTGTGTTGTTGTTGTGTGTTTGTGTGTGTGTGTGTTTTGTGTGTGTGTATGTGTGTGTGTGTTTTGTGTGTGTTTGTGTGTGTTTTGTGTGTGTGTGTGTGTGT
>WNWK01039328.1:0-17502 GCA_009830355.1 Cherax destructor
AGGTGAGTGCCATTAAAACGCTGACCCTTCCTCCCACAGTCTGGCTGGAGGTGAGTGCCATTAAAACGCTGACCCTCCTCTCACAGTCTGGTTGGAGGTGAGTGCCATTAAAACGCTGACCCTCCCTCCCACAGTCTGGCTGGAGGTGAGTGCCATTAAAACGCTGACCCTCCCTCCCACAGTCTGGCTGGAGGTGAGTGCCATTAAACGCTGACCCTCCTCTCACAGTCTGGTTGGAGGTGAGTGCCATTAAAACGCTGACCCACCCTCCCACAGTCTGACTGGAGGTGAGTGCCATTAAAACGCTGACCCTCCCTCTCACAGTCTGGCTGGAGGTGAGTGCCATTAAAACGCTGACCCTCTCTCCCACAGTCTGGCTGGAGGTGAGTGCCATTAAAACGCTGACCCTTCCTCCCACAGTCTGGCTGGAGGTGAGTGCCATTAAAACGCTGACCCTCCCTCCCACAGTCTGGCTGGAGGTGAGTGCCATTAAAACGTGACCCTTCCTCCCACAGTCTGGCTGGAGGTGAGTGCCATTAAAATGCTGACCCTTCCTCCCAAGTCTGGTTGGAGGTGAGTGCCATTAAAACGCTGACTCTTCCTCCCACAGTCTGGTTGGAGGTGAGTGCCATTAAAACGCTGACCCTTCCTCCCACAGTCTGGTTGGAGGTGAGTGCCATTAAACGCTGACCCTTCCACCCACAGTCTGGCTGGAGGTGAGTGCCATTAAAACGCTGACCCTTCCACCCACAGTCTGGCCACCACCTCTGCATTGTATTATAAATATTATAATTATAATCAAGTGAGTTTCAGACATCTCCTGATCAAGAGTGTTTATACTGGTTACTTTTTTATTTTTCTCCAATTTTACTAACCTTTTTGGGAACAAATATTTTATTACATGAAAAATAAAAATCACAATAACCCTCCTGCAACAAATCACAAGCTAAAAATTAGATATAACAGACGACGTTTCGGTCCTTCCTGAACCGTTCTGCTCAGAAAAATTGTTCAGTTTTGATTGTTATATCGCTCAAAAATAACACGACAATGAAGGTAAAGTTGTGTTACTCATCTGTACAGTGGAATAACGATAATAATAATAATAATAATAATAATAATAATAATAATAATAATAATTGACCACGTAAAAAAACGTAGCAAAAATGTTTAAGACCATGTTGATGGCTGGATTAAAAGTTGGAAGTAAGTAAGAGAAGAACTTATGATCAAAGGAGAGTTCAGGGAAGAGATAGTGCCAGGTATTTACCCAGCTGCATGGAAGGTAGTGGTGTGGAGTTACTGGTGTGGTCTTGCTGGGTCTTGACCCAGCTCCAGGAGTAGGTAGTGGTGTGGAGTTACTGGTGTGGTCTTGCTGGGTCTTGACCCAGCTCCAGGGTAGGTAGTGGTGTGGTGTTACTGGTGTGGTCTTGCTGGGTCTTGACCCAGCTCCAGGGTAGGTAGTGGTGTGGTGTTACTGGTGTGGTCTTGTTGGGTCTTGACCCAGCTCCATGGTAGGTAGTGGTGTGGTGTTACTGGTGTGGTCTTGCTGGGTCTTGACACAGCTGCATGGTAGGTATGTAGACAGCCTGACTGTCTGCATAGACAGCCATGCTGTCTGCCAGCTGAGTTCATATTTCGTGCCATGCTAGTTTCCATAGTTTCCGCCAGAGGGCAAGCCTGGTAGGCGTACCCACGTCTACCAGACCCGCCCTGGCCCACTCTCACTTGGCGCCCAAACTTCAGTCAGTCAACAGGCCTAACTCGTCTCCCTCTCGCAAGGCGCATGGCCTGGGCCATGGCCACAGACACACAGCTTGTGTACCCCACACTTTATACAAATAAAGTAAGAAGCCTCCGAAGCCTTATCATTTCAACCACGCCTCCAAGAAAACGCCAAATAACATATCGTTAAAGGTAGTAGTGTGGTTTTACTGGTGAGGTCTTGCTGGGTCTTAACCCAGCTGCATGGTAGGTAGTGGTGTGGTTTTACTGGTGTGGTCTTGCTGGGTCTTGACTCAGCTGAAGGGTAGGCAGTGGTGTGGTTTTACTGGTGTGGTCTTGTTGGGTCTTGACTCAGCTGCAGGGTAGGTAGTGCTGTGGTGTTACTGGTGTGGTCTTGCTGGGTCTTGACCCAGCTGCAGGGTAGGTAGTGTTGTAGTCTTGCTGGATCTTAGAGAAGGTGCGTGATGGTAAAGTCAATAAAGAGAGCACTTAATGTTGGCATCAGGATTCTTCGGTATTGAGTGTTGTCTTCTCTGGCGATGAGTCTTGCGTTTCTGTAGTTGATTAAATGGTTGTGTAAATTTCGGTGTTGAACACAGGCATTACTTGAGTCGTCAAATCTGCCTGCGTAATGACTTGTAATGACTGCAGCAAATTATACGTCGGCGAAACATCCAGAGACCTCCAAACACGCATTTCAGAACACCAGTACGCAGGCAGATCTGACGACTCAAGAAATGCCTGTGTTCAACACCGAAATTTACACAACCATTTAATCAACTACAGAAACGCAAGACTCATCGCCAGAGAAGACAACACTCAATACCGAAGAATCCTGGAATCATCACTTATCTGTATATCCAACAACTTCAACCAGAACAACGGCTTCTACAACATAGCTGAACCTATTGCCAAGAAACTTCAACGCTATCCCACATAGAACTCAAGAATGGAACACTACAGGTCCTTTAAGACACACAAGGTTTTAAACTATCACACTACTTTGAAGACTGTCACATGCAGCATTCTCCACCTGACTAAATCTTATAAATACTCATGTTACTCTTTTTCTAGGCAGATCTGTTTGTGACTCGATAAAGCCCACTGCATGGGCGAAACGTTGTCAATAAAGGATCACATTATACTGCTTTTGTGTTTATTTTTCCATTATGTATCCCGAAGTCAGCTCAGCCACCCCCAGTGATCTAGCTAGATGAGAACGTGGCCTTGTCTAGCTGGTCTACGGTAGAGACTGTCCAGGTGGGTGGAATTACTGGAGGTGACAAACAGAAAACTGCGTCCAGTAATTGCACCCACCAAGACAGCCACGACCTGATCAGCCGGGCTGTGGTTCGTACGTTGGACTGCGTGCGGCCAGCAGTAACAGCCTGGTTGATCAGGCTCTATCAACAGGAGGCCTGGTCACAGACCGGGCCGCGGGGCGTTGACCCTGGAATTCTCTCCAGGTAGGTAGACCGTACACCAGCTAGACGCAGCCAAGCTACCCTCCAGTTCCCCCACCAAGGTGACGCCACTCAATGACATTTTGGGAGTTCTGTTTATGTTGTACGATTTATATACATTAAATATAGTTTTTGTACTTAATAAGCAGCTTAAGAGTGTTTGTGAATGTTTTATTGTGAGTGGATGAGTGTTGGTGTGTTAATATGTCTGTCCACCTCCACCAGCATTGTAATAAGTGTTGAACTTCATATTTTTATTTGGTTATTTGTCTTATGTATTTGCAAGACGAGCAGTTACCAGCGCCGCGCACAGTGGAAATAAGTCACTTTTTCTGATTTTTTTGGTTATCCTGGGTAATTTACATATACGTTACTAAGTATGATAATCTGCGTAACTGTTTTTACATGTACCTAAGTAAACTTACTTAACTTACACATACACACTTATTTTTACACTCATTTGCGCATTTCCCAAACGCAGCTTCTGGCTTCACCATCATTCATACATGCACAAAACTACTAATGTGCACCACACACACACACACACACACACACACACACACACACACACACACATGTATAAAACATTATTTAAATGATATGTTTTGGAAAATATGTAAATATGTGAAGAAGTGACTAACTTGAGAGACTTGTGGTTAAGACAAAGAAAATATCCTTATTACAACCTCAGGTTCAATGGCCTGTTAACCTGAGTGTAAAGGAAGCTTGGAGCAAAGAAACACAGTAGAAGATGTATTGAAATTGTATTTCTTCAAAAATCAGCTAGATTAATTCCAAACTTTTATCTTTTCCTTCACCAAGTAATTGTGATTATATAAGACTTTTGTCTTTTCCTTCACCAAGTATAACAAAGTGATATTTACACCTATGTACACTATATACAAAGTAGTAGTGTTTAGTGCACGCCACAGTTGTCTAGGCTAAGCAGCAGCCAAAAGACAGACAACTTTCCACAACCAGCTCTATGCAGGAATTCCAATGACAAACTGCGAGTGGTAACCACGTCACCTTTGTCATTGTTAAACTCGCATTTAATTGGCTGAACCGAGTCGTTGATTTGATGATGGGGCCCTCATCACCAAACCCTTAACGATGGTTCGCTGGTTGGAGGGGAGCCTATGTGGGTGTGTTAACATGCTCCGAATAAAGGTTACATACTCTTTGCATGCAACACCCCCACCCCAAGAGGGCTCAGGACTAGGCTTCCACCTCAAATGGGTAGAGTGCCACCATGGCACATTATAATAATGGGACCGCCTTTCCCTCTACCATCCCGCTCATTAGTTAAAGCTAAACTTTTCTCGAGACATAAGTCCAGCTTTAAACTTAAGAGTGAGACAGCCGACGGTAGGGCTAACATAGGTCCAAGGTGCCTGCGGTCGGTAGCAGGGCACCCCCCCACTAAAAAAAAACCCACCACTAGGGGAAAAAAAGGGCTGGTTCTACCCAAAGTCCCTAACACATCCTAACTAAATACAATGACTTCTGGACAACACATCAGCTATTGTGTTAAATTTTCCAGCAATGTGTATAATTTTTATATTGTAGGGTTGCAACCTAATACTCCAACGCATGAGTCTGGTATTTTTGTTTTTCATGTGCTGCAGGTATACCAGAGGGTTGTGGTCGCTGTAGATGGAGACCACCTGAGAGGACTGGCCCACGTAGACATCAAAATGCTCTAATGCCAGAAGTAGAGCCAGGCCCTCTTTCTCTATAGTAGAGTAGGCCCTCTGGTGTGGTTGATATTTGGCAGAGAAAAATGCCACAGGCTGCAACCCATTATCCCCAGATTGCAGAAGCACTGCCCCCACCCCAGACTCACAAGCATCAATCTGTAAGGAAAATGGTTTTGAAAAGTCTGGAGACAACAGAATGGGTGCAGTACAAAGTAATCTCTTTGCTTTCGTAAATGCATCTTGACATTCTGGGGTCCAAATAAAGGGAACTTTGTGACTGGTAAGTGAGGTTAGAGGTGCAACAATATCTGCAAAATTTTTACAGAATCTTCTATAAAACCCTACCATCCCTAGAAAACGTTGAAGGGATTTCCTGTCAGGGGAACTGGATAATTTTTAATGGCCAGAATTTTTGCAAATTTAGGGGCCACTTTGCACTACCTACTTCATGGCCCAGAAAATTAATAGTAGATTGGCCAAAGGATGACTTTGATAAATTAACAGTTAAATGAAAACTCTGGAAGGTCTCAAAGAGAGCCTTAAGCCTAAACACATGTTGGTCCCAAGTGTCCGACACAACAACTATGTCATCTAGGTAAGCTGCCGTGCCTTCAAGTCCTTTAATAGCCTGATGGATAAGTCTCTGGAATGATGCAGGAGAGTTTTTCATTCCGAAGGGTCACTGTATACTGATAATGACCTCCTGGAATTACGAAGGCAGAGATTTCCTTCGCCTTATCTGTTAAAGGTACTTGATAGTAACCTTTAGGGAGGTCCAATTTGGATACAAAAGTAGCCTTACCCACAAAGTCGATTACATCATCCAAACGTGGCAGAGGATAGGCATCTGCAATTGTGACCTCATTCACCTTACGGTAATCTGTGCACATTCGGAACCCTCCATCAGCTTTGTTAACAAGGATGCACGGTGAAGCCCACGGACTAGATGACTCCTCCACTAACCCATGCTCTAACAGAAATTCTACCTCCTGTTGAAGTAGCTTCTGTTTTCAGGATTAGCTCTGTAAGGGAGAGTTTAATAGGTTTAGAGTTTCCAACATCTACATCATGATATCCTAATGTACATTTTTCGGCACATCCGAAAAATATCAGGATAAGACTGTAGAAGCGCAGTTAAATTAGTTACTTGAGACTTGGTCAAACCCAACATTAAAGGTTTAGGGTCCTTGAGGAGGACCGAATTTGGAAGCTTTACATTAATCTCAGAGTGCAAAGAGTCAGGGTCATCAGAGGCAGAGGACAGAGTCATTACTGGAACTTTATCTGGTGTATTAAAAGCTTTAATTTGATTAATGTGGTAAGTTTTGCTTTTGAGGTCTTGTCAAGGGAGATACCACATAATTTACATCAGATAATTTACTTACGATTTGCATTGGTCCCGTAAATCTAGCTTTCAAGGTGTGGCCAGGTATAGGCTCCTGTACCAACACCTTATCTCCTGGATGGAAGGAGCGAAATTTTGAGTTTCTGTCATACCTCTGTTTCATCATATTCTGAGCTGCCTTCAAGTTAGCGTTAGCCAACTGACGTGCTACCTGCAACCTTGAAGAAGGGTTGTAGCTGGTTGTGGAGGCGTCTTCTCCCATCCATCCTTCTTTGAGCACACGTAGAGGACCTCGTACATTGTGCCCAAATATCAGCTCAAAAGGACTGTACCCTGTAGACTCTTGCACAGTTTCTCTCATTGCGAATAGCAACAGAGGAAGTGATTCATCCCAGTCTGTAGGAAAATGCAAGCAGAATGTTCTCATCATTGTTTTTAACGTCTGATGGAATCTTTCCAAGGCGCCTTGGGACTGAGGATGATAGGCAGTGGATAGGTTATGAACTATTCCTAGCCTAGTTAATGCTTCCCTAAATGCTTTGGCAGTGAAGTTAGTACCTTGATCACTTTGAATAGTTTTAGGAATTCCAAAGCAAGAGATAAACTTAGTTAAAGCTTTAAGGATTGCTTTAGTGTTAATACTGCGCATGGGAACTGCTTCTGGGTATCTAGTTACTCTATCCATGATTGTGAATAAGTACTGATTTCCAGACTTAGCTTTAGGTAGTGGACCTACACAATCTATTATCAATTCTGAGAAAGGGTCTCCATTAACAGGAATGGGATGGAGAGGTGCAGGTTTAATGGGGTGTCCAGGTTTCCCTACCTGCTGACATTCTGGACAACAGCGAATATAATTCTTTACATCTTGCCTTAACTTTGGCCAAAAGAATTCTTTTGTTATTCGGTATTGAGTTTTGGTAATTCCCAAATGGCCTCCTAAAGAAGAATTATGGGCTATATTTAGTATCTGAGACCTAAACTTTCTGGGAACCACTAACTTATCTGTTTGTTGTTTTCCCTCCACCTCCTTACCAGTTTCAGTGCAGACTAAGTAATTATTTTGTAAGATATTTGACCGGGTGACCCGAAGTGGATTTACCCATAGCTGCCTCAAAAGCAGAGTTTAGTGAGGAGTCTTTCCGTTGTTCCTCCCGAAAGGACAGTCCCTCAGGCATGGAAACAGAGACATCTGGCAATCCTGCAACCCTGGAATAGGAAGGCTTGATCTGGGGCTGTTCACTAAATTTACGAGGCTCTGGCCAGTTTTCCTCGCAAAACAAATTGTTTAGTCCGAGATCAGAGTCGTCCAAGGACGAGTTAACATTCTTATCAGACATCACTTTGGATTGTGCCCGAGTTATGGCCAACATCGGGGAAGAATTAACCATTATGGGTTCTATACATTTAGTAGACTCAATGTTATTACCCAGTAATAGCATTGCATCCTTCATAGGAAATCCCTCCGAGACACCAACAGTCAAATACCCAGTGTAGTATTTACTCTGCACATAGATTTGATGTAAAGGGACAGAAAATACTGCTCCTCCAAAAGCTTCTAACAGAACTGAGGATTGCAAAGAGGTTTGATCAGAAAGGGGTAGTACTCCCTCTCTTATAAGTGAGCAATATGCTCCAGTATCCCTAAAGGTTTTAACTTCCTTTTCTCTGAATGTTCCTGAAGGGATATGTAACAAGAGCTATAGTAAGGGCCATCCCCTTCTCTACTTCTTCCTGGGACATATTATTAGGGATATTAGAGATTTTCCCAAATGGTTGGGGTTTACTTGGACAATTGGGTCTGATGTGGCCAGGCTTGCCACAGTTATAACATACCATCTCAGCTTTTACTTTGGCACCTCGTTGATTTTGTGGCTTACGCCACTCTGGATACTGCCGCTTCACATCTCGTTGGGTAATTTGATGTTGCTCACCGGGTTGACCAGGAGTGAAGTAACGCTGCTCACCAGGTGTTTTAGTTGACTGCTGACGAGATTCACCTTCATCTTGACCTTTATTTCTCCACTCAGGAACTTTTCTTTGACGATCTCTGCTCATACCAGGCTGTTGAGGAAAGAGATAAGACCGCTCGGACAAGGAGCGGTTAGTTTCAAAAGTATCAGCCAACGTGGCTGCTTCCAATGCCGTAGGCAAGGAATGATCTTGCAGAAAGACTCGAACCTCTGGACTAACAGACTCCAGCAGGTTGTCCACCAAGATGAGCTGCTTCAAATTTTCAAAATCAGCGACACCACTTGCCTTGTACCACTTTGTAAAAGCCCTGGTCTGCTGTCTGACAAAATCAACAGCAGACTGACCCAACTGCCTTCTGCCGAGTTTGAATTCTTTCCTATACTTGGCAGGAATACATTGATAAGCCCCAAGAACAGTGGTTTTCACAATACGATAGTTTCCAAAATCAGCATTTCCCAGGCTAGAAGTAAATTCTTGTGCCTTACCAAACAACACAGTATGCACCAGTGACGCCCAATGAACCTCAGGCCACCCTAAAGCTCGAGCCTGGTTTTCAAATGCTTCGAAAAACTGTTCAGGCTCTGCTTCAACAAAACGAGGAACAAACTGTACTGCCCTTTGCAAATTGAAGTCATCTACAGTCTGATGGAATTGTCTCCTCTCCTTCTCTCTATCAAACTCCTCCTTAGCAAATGCACGCTGTTCTTTAGTTTGTTCAAGAGTGAGTCTGGCTAGTTCAAGCGCCAGTGAACCAGACTCACCTGTCGATAACCCCACACCTGTGACTTGCTGGTTTTGCTCAGGAGTTTTGTCTCTCCCATTTTGTAGAAACCTCAATGGTGACCTACGATTAACAGCTCCTGTAGAGGGAGAAACATGAGACTGATATGCCATAGTTTCAGTTTGTATTTTACTCCTTATAATATCACGCAGCTAAGCAGCAGTAAGGGTACGCTGGTATTCAACACCAATAGAACGAGCGATACGCCAACAACGCTGTAGAGAGAGTTTAGGCAACTTTAGCAGAGTTAACTCAGACACTAACCGTCTGACTCGAATAGGTGGCATTAACCCCCAACTTTAACACGCTGTAGCTCTATGCACGGTACGAATTGCAGTATACTCATACGATAGCAGAGCTGACACGCAATAGCAAAGCCAATATGCACACACACAATAGCAAGGCTGATACACAATAACAAACCAAATTGCAGAATACTCACAATAGCAGGCTGACCATAGCGAAGCGAATGCAAAAATGAGACACAAAATTCGTGAAGCGTTGGCAAAGCGTAAGCAATGCCAGATAGCAAGCTATCTAGATACAAGACTAGCTCCTGCGCGAACTTCAACTCTAGGCTCAACTCCTGCTCTAAGTCTCCAAATTCAGCTCCCGGACAGGCCCCCATATTACAACCTCAGGTTCAATGGCCTGTTAACCTGAGTGTAAAGGAAGCTTGGAGCAAAGAAACACAGTAGAAGATGTATTGAAATTGTATTTCTTCAAAAATCAGCTAGATTAATTCCAAATTTTATCTTTTCCTTCACCAAGTAATTGTGATTATATAAGACTTTTGTCTTTTCCTTCACCAAGTATAACAAAGTGATATTTACACCTATGTACACTATATACAAAGGAGTAGTGTTTAGTGCACGCCACAGTTGTCTAGGCTAAGCAGCAGCCAAAAGACAGACAACTTTCCACAACCAGCTCTATGCAGGAATTCCAATGACAAACTGCGAGTGGTAACCACGTCACCTTTGTCATTGTTAAACTCGCATTTAATTGGCTGAACCGAGTCGTTGATTTGATGATGGGGCCCTCATCACCAAACCCTTAACGATGGTTCGCTGGTTGGAGGGGAGCCTATGTGGGTGTGTTAACATGCTCCGAATAAAGGTTACATACTCTTTGCATGCAACAATCCTTATTAATCATCTTAATAAACATTTAGTTTAATTAGAATTAATTATTAAATAAATCTCTCAGTTTCCACATATACACTTCTCTCACCTCTTCAATAATGACATAAAAACATTCACCATCACAGATTACAAAATAAAAAAAAAAACTCTCTGTTATGAAAATAAAAACGGTCAACTTGGATGATTCGATCTCTTGACAATAACAATGTTGGTGGTGTCTGCCACAACCTGGCCAGTACCACTGTATTAATGTTGGTGGTGGCTGCCACAACCTGGCCAGTACCACTGTGTTAATGTTGGTGGTGGCTGCCACAACCTGGCCAGTACCACTGTATTAATGTTGGTGGTGGCTGCCACAACCTGGCCAGTACCACTGCGTTAATGTTGGTGGTGTCTGCCACAACCTGGCCAGTACCACTGTGTTAATGTTGGTGGTGGCTGCCACAACCTGGCCAGTACCACTGTGTTAATGTTGGTGGTGGCTGCCACAACCTGGCCAGTACCACTGTGTTAATGTTGGTGGTGGCTGCCACAACCTGGCCAGTGCCACTGTGTTAATGTTGGTGGTGTCTGCCACAACCTGGCCAGTACCACTGTGTTAATGTTGGTGGTGGCTGCCACAACCTGGCCAGTACCACTGTGTTATTGTTGGTGGTGGCTGCCACAACCTGGCCAGTACCACTGTGTTAATGTTGGTGGTGGCTGCCACAACCTGGCCAGTACCACTGTGTTAATGTTGGTGGTGGCTGCCACAACCTGGCCAGTACCACTGTGTTAATGTTGGTGGTGGCTGCCACAACCTGGCCAGTACCACTGTGTTAATGTTGGTGGTGGCTGCCACAACCTGGCCAGTACCACTGTGTTAATGTTGGTGGTAACTGCCACAACCTGGCCAGTACCACTGTGTTAATGTTGGTGGTAGCTGCCACAACCTGGCCAGTACCACTGTGTTAATGTTGTTGGTGGCTGCCACAACCTGGCCAGTACCACTGTGTTAATGTTGGTGGTGGCTGCCACAACCTGGCCAGTACCACTGTGTTAATGTTGTTGGTGGCTGCCACAACCTGGCCAGTACCACTGTGTTAATGTTGGTGGTGGCTGCCACAACCTGGCCAGTACCACTGTGTTAATGTTGGTGGTGGCTGCCACAACCTGGCCAGTACCACTGTGTTAATGTTGGTGGTGGCTGCTACAACCTGGCCAGTACCACTGTGTTAATGTTGGTGGTGTCTGCCACAACCTGGCTAGTACCACTGTGTTAATGTTGGTGGTAGCTGCCACAACCTGGCCAGTACTACTGTGTTAATGTTGGTGGTGGCTGCCACAACCTGGCCAGTACCACTGTCGTAATGTTGGTAGTGGCTGCCACAACCTGGTCAGTACAACTGTGTTAATGTTGGTGGTGGCTGCCACAACCTGGCCAGTACCACTGTGTTAATGTTGGTGGTAGCTGTTACAACCTGGCCAGTACCACTGTGTTAATGTTGGTGGTGGCTGCTACAACCTGGCCAGTACCACTGTGTTAATGTTGGTGGTGGCTGCCACAACCTGGCCAGTACCACTGTGTTAATGTTGGTGGTGGCTGCCACAACCTGGCTAGTACCACTGTGTTAATGTTGGTGGTGGCTGCCACAACCTGGCCAGTACCACTGTGTTAATGTTGGTGGTGGCTGCCACAACCTGGCCAGTACCACTGTGTTAATGTTGGTGGTGGCTGCCACAACCTGGCCAGTACCACTGTGTTAATGTTGGTGGTGGCTGCGACAACCTGTCCAGTTCCACTGTGTTAATGTTGGTGGTGGCTGCCACAACCTGGCCAGTACCACTGTGTTAATGTTGGTAGTGGCTGATACAACCTTGCCAGTACCACTGTGTTAATGTTGGTGGTGGCTGCCACAACCTGGCCAGTACCACTGTGTTAATGTTGGTGGTGGCTGCCACAACCTGGCCAGTACCACTGTGTTAATGTTGGTGGTGGCTGCAACAACCTGGCCAGTACCACTGTGTTAATGTTGGTTGTGGCTGCCACAACCTGGCCAGTACCACTGTGTTAATGTTGGGGGTGACTGCCACAACCTGGCCAGTACCACTGTGTTAATGTTGGTGGTGGCTGCCACAACCTGGCCAGTACCACTGTGTTAATGTTGGTGGTGGCTGCAACAACCTGGCCAGTACCACTGTGTTAATGTTGGTGGTGGCTGCCACAACCTGGCCAGTACCACTGTGTTAATGTTGGTGGTGGCTGCCACAACCTGGCCAGTACCACTGTGTTAATGTTGGTGGTGGCTGCCACAACCTGGCCAGTGCCACTGTGTTAATGTTGGTGGTGTCTGCCACAACCTGGCCAGTACCACTGTGTTAATGTTGGTGGTAGCTGCCACAACCTGGCAAGTACTACTGTGTTAATGTTGGTGGTGGCTGCCACAACCTGGCCAGTACCACTGTGTTAATGTTGGTGGTGGCTGCCACAACCTGGCCAGTACCACTGTGTTAATGTTGGTGGTGGCTGCCACAACCTGGCCAGTACCACTGTGTTAATGTTGGTGGTGGCTGCCACAACCTGGCCAGTACCACTGCGTTAATGTTGGTGGTGTCTGCCACAACCTGGCCAGTACCACTGTGTTAATGTTGGTGGTGGCTGCCACAACCTGGCCAGTACCACTGTGTTAATGTTGGTGGTGGCTGCCACAACCTGGCCAGTACCACTGTGTTAATGTTGGTGGTGGCTGCCACAACCTGGCCAGTGCCACTGTGTTAATGTTGGTGGTGTCTGCCACAACCTGGCCAGTACCACTGTGTTAATGTTGGTGGTGGCTGCCACAACCTGGCCAGTACCACTGTGTTAATGTTGGTGGTGGCTGCCACAACCTGGCCAGTACCACTGTGTTAATGTTGGTGGTGGCTGCCACAACCTGGCCAGTACCACTGTGTTAATGTCGGTGGTGGCTGCTACAACCTGGCCAGTACTGTTACGCAGAAATTGGGGTTTCCCTGAGGCCTAATGCCTTGTCTAAGGGCAAAGGGTAAAAGTTACACAAAACACCTGTAAAACTAGGCCTTCCAGGTCTATCCCCATAAACAAAGCTGGTATTACCAGTGTGGTTTAGTGCTCCACTGGGTTAGGGTATCAGAAGGTTCCACACAAAAATTCCTAGGTAAGAAAATATACATTTATTTACTTATATTAAACTATATACAGTCCAAACACGCCTCTTCACAAATCAATTAGCCAAACCCCCTCAAAAACAGTACAGGACGGAGAAGGCGGCCGGGTGGTCACTTCAAAACAACACAATGCCCTAAGCGGTCAGCCAAGCCACCACTCCCATCCTCCAGAACACATCTCCTCCTATTTCTTCAGTTCACACTCGTCCCTTAGGGCCCCGACCATGTCCGAGCCCAGGGTGTGTACTGGTACACCATTAAAAGAGCCTATGGCTTGAGTTAGCTACACAAAAGGGAATACAACATCACAAACTTAGCTGAACACAGGCTCCGTCTCGCCCGCCGCTATCCATGCCGCGTACCGTGTGTAACCCACGCCACGCCGCCACCCTCACCACAACATTTGGAAAATAAATCCCTAGCTGGATTTCTCTATTTCACCACTTAAACTTACTTTACAGTATTCACCAAAAGGACAGCATATTTCTAAAATTATCATTTACATTTATCTAAAGGTTATACATTATTATTACTGTTTTCCTAATTACCTGAAATTTGTGGCACACTTCTCCAATAGCTATATATTACGTATATTTAAATGTCATGCAGAAACCTGCATAACACCCCCACCCCTAGACCATAGGTCTCACTCTGCTAGTGGGGTCCACACGGACACCGCTAGGCAAAAAGGGGGAAAAAAAAAGGAAATAAACATAAACATTATAACTGGAGAATTAGTCACACAATCATGACTTTGGCACTGCCCATATGTAATATTACTTTAACAGTCTGAGGCTATTAGATTGCGGACATGTGAAACTCGCCTAACATAAAAGTGATCAAGTTCTATGCCAAACGAGCCCACAGTCACGCTTTGACAAAACTATGTTAGAAAAAGGCACCATCACAACACAGCGGTGGCCACACACTGGCGTTGATGCGTTTTACTAAATTACAATAAACATGATAATAATGTAAAGTGAACATTGTACATACTACCCTGAGAAGTGCCATTTAATAACAAACACAAGAGCTAAGTATCACACCTATTGATTTCCCATCTATCTTGACACATGTTAGTAATGCTGTAAGACAGATTTAAAGTATGTATGACACCACCAATGCTTGAAACAGGAACACTATCAAAGAGTAGTGAAAAGAGAGAAAAAAATTCTTATTAAATTCTACGTAGAAAGAAAGATCACATAACCACCCCCTCTCACAACAATCTTTAATAAACAAAACTGGTTCCCATGACACACCTCTACGAGAAACAGGAGAGCATGGGAGAGGAGAAAAATATCAGGCCCCAAAAACCAGGTGAATAGTCACATAAATTTTGTTGGCGGGACTGTGGCCATAAACACTGGAGTCATCACCAAAGACCCCTCTAATAGGTGGACCTACCAGGCCGGCACCTACATGCCATTCCAAGGACCCTGGAGTCACCCCAGTGGTGATCCAAAAAAAAATTTAAAAGTCCTGGAGAAGCAAAACACCCCGGATCATTTGATATGACCCAAAGAGTGGGGGGCATCACCGCCAGCCCCACGTTCACCCAAAACATTAGGTCCCACAGCCCCTATACCAACATAAAACACAGGTGAGACATACCAGCCAGCACCTAAAAAACACAGGTGAGGCGTACCAGCCAGCACCTAAAAAAACGGAGCATACCTTACCTAGGTATGGCACCTTATGTGACTACCCCCAAAACACACAATAGGGCGTTCTGATACCTCCAACTCCGCTCAACCTGCATTTCTCCTTTTTGGTGGTCCAAGGTTCCATCTACTCGTCTACCGCAAATCACTGCAAAACAAGAACAGATAAGTGATCTATACACTACATGGTGTACACTATTTACACACAAACACTTGATCAGCAACCACATTCTCCATTCCCTTCACGTAAGGAGTCACCAGGTTTAGAAGTTGTAATAACAAGGCCCACCTAGTGAGGCTCTGAGGGTGGTTCCTCATTAAGTGAAGGAAACGTACTGGATTGTAGTCACTAGAGACCATAACAGGATGCAGAGACCCTGTTACATAAACAGAAAAGAAAGTTAGCACTCCCAGAACTAAAACCAGAGCTTCCTGTGCTATGGTGGCATAGCGTCCTTGGTGTCTGTTACATTTCTCTGTTAAGTAGCTGACTGGCATTACTTGCCCTGCTCTACCCTGCAACAAGACTGCCCCAACCCTCAGAACATTTTGCAAAACCCAGGGTGGGTGACTCATGTTTACATAGAAAAGATCATGAGGGTTAATGTCATACAAAAGGTTCGTATACAAAGATATTAAAATTACAATTATGGGTGTGTCCTTGGCACATAGAGTCATAAGAATCATATAATACCGCCACAAACTCACAACTGTTGTGTCTAGTACATCAACAAAATTATTCATAAGAGGAAACCCTCGAACATTAGTTAGCAATTTTACTTTGCGGCAGTCAGTGAACCTGCTGAGAGGGTCATCGAGTGTGAGACCCTTGAAAGGCAACGTCCACTGACTCTCGCTAAGTACATTGAAAAGATAAAAAAAATTCACATCTTCATCACGGCAGGTTTCTTCCCACAAGTTTATGTTGCCCCACACAGGATGACTGTGCACAGCCACATTTACCTCATGGGGATTCACCTGGCCCCCATTTTCAGCATCCCAAAACTCCTTCGCAAAGACCCACCACGGCTGAGCCACAACTACAACCCTTCTTTCAGTAGGTCCAATGCTTCCACCATCTCGTACAATTTTCCAGTGTACATTATCTTCAGGGACGGTATCCACCATCAGTTTCCACACCAACCCAATCATAGCTTTCCTAGGAGCCGGCTCCAGTATCATCACCTCCTCACTAGCCTCCAGATCAAGTAGCACCACCTCCTGGTCCCACGTTATCCTAGGCAGACTCGTAGGCTGGTTCACTAGTGCCGCCCCTCTCATCTTAGCCAAACAGTCTCTGAAACTGAGAAAAAACACCGAGGGGGAAGCATCACCATCCTCACCTAGCCCATGACTTAATGATTCCAGAGTGCTTCCCCACACGGTAATGAAAAGAGGGCATCCCTCTTCCCAGTCCTTCTGGTACTGGGGAAAGCAAAAATGCATCGTCCTGAGAGACTGGTAAAAACACCCTACTTTTCTGTGACTCTCAAAGTGATAGACATCCATAAGTAAGGATCTCAAAACTACATGACATGTCATATAATTGGAATTCTGGTTGGCTTGGTGAAAGCCTCGCTGACAAAATTTTACCAGAAATCTCAAAACCACACACACAAAAGTATTAGGGAAAGGCAGGAACTCTGGTACCCTGGTAAAAAGATAAGTGGTTGGGAAACAGTTAGAAGTCAACTCACCCCTCTCAATACTGGAATATTCTCCATCGGGAATCTGTAGAGAATTCAGAAACTTTTTCTCAAACAGCTCTGCCATGAGTGCGTGGTCACATGCTCTGTAAAATAAACATTTGGTAAATTTTGGAAACACTTCCCCTGTCACAGCTGCCAGTTGAATAGCCTTCAAGGAGTCACTACATCCCTTGACCTGAACCAGCTGCGTCAGCGGCCGGGTAGTCACTCCCATGCCAGCACCAAAACCTCCCTTAAAAAAAAGCTTGGGAAAGCGATCACAAATTACTTAGTTTTAATATATCATGGAATTACCCAGGTAACTGCAATCAAGTCTCAGTTCCAGACTTTCGTGTAGCCGACTTCATGGGGCTGAGAAATTACCTAGGTGGGCTAAATTGGGATGACCTGACTATGGGTCAGGTAGGTGGTTTTGGTTGCCAATATGACGTTTTTCAGAGCATAGTTCTAGCTGCCCAGACAACTTTTGTTCCAAGTAGGAAATTAGATCTAACAAAAATGATCCTAAATGGATGAACAATAGATTAAAACATCTCATTGGTCAAAGAGAGGCATATATAGGCGTATCAAAAGGGGGATGGGCAGATAAGAAATCAATATTATCAATTAAAAGAGAAATAAAAAAAAATAAGAAAAGAAAAAGGGTTATGAGGCTAAGGTAAGGGATTCGAAGACTAACCCAAAAGGTTCTTTCAAGGATACAGAAAAGATTAGGGGCAAGATAGGGCCCCTTAGAGTAACTCAGGGCAGATCGGACAGTGATAAGGATAAAAATTTTTTTTTCACCTTCCCCTTTAGTTTTTTCTCAGGACGATACTAGCAGAATTGAAA
>WNWK01039329.1:0-17502 GCA_009830355.1 Cherax destructor
CGCCGCCATTTGCGTTCTACAGGGTATGCGTTCACAGGGACTGCGTTCTACAGGGACTGCGTTCTACAGGGTATGTGTTCTACAGGGACTGCGTCTACAGGGACTTTCTACACTACTGTGGTGTTTAATTTTTGTACCATGTGAGCAGGGAGATGGGTATTGAGTGTGGTTAGGTAAAGGCAGTTTTTGTTTTGTGTATAGTTTTGCTGCAGTTTTTAGTTATTCAGATTTTTTCCAGTAAAGATAAAACAACCTAGTAAATAGGTTAATACGAAGGAGATTGATTATATTTGTGTTTGTTTTCTGGTAGGGTGAGGAGCTTATGTATATGTTTCAATATGCGATTTTGTCATGACATGTATTGTTGTACTGTTTTAAATAAAAAAAAAAAAAAAAAAAATCATATATTTGTATATTTTCCATTTTCTATAATTTTATATTGCTGATATTCTCGATAATAGCTAAATCGTTAATATCTTGCTTTATATTAATTTTGGACTTTATTTTACATTATTTGACTTAGCTATATTTATTAGGTAGGATGTAACATTTTATATTGTGCTCGAATATGTCGTAGCTGCCTTTGGAGTTAGCAAACTACCGTTTATGAAGGTTACGCTTGTTATACTGCCGGTGTCTAGTTGCTGGGAGGAGTCAGTCGCTGATCACACCTGAGCTGAGTGGTTGCTTCCTCTTCCTCTCTCTCTCTGCTGACCATCGTCGAGTCAACACCTGGCTCTATTTCTACTTGGTTTCCGACATTTAGACTCTGTTTGGGTAGAGTATGATTCGGTGGTGAGACGAAACATACTTCTCAGGACTCTGTATAACTCTGTTCACGAGGATAGACTAGACAGTGATTTTCGACGTTTTTCTGGGTTGTGTCACATTGACACTCTGATACAACTAAAGGTCTCTATCTATAGCTCTGACCTACTTGATAAGGCATCTGTGCATCATCACAGTCTGGGATTGTTTATGCTGAACCTAGCTTCAGTAGTAAAGGAGTTTTGTGACTGTTTTGGAGGATCTATTGATGGTCCCCAGTTAGGTCGATTTTCATCTCCTGGTTCCTGACGCTGTGTTGCTGTTGCTTGTTATATTGCTGTTCTGCGAATGGGTCATTTTACTGGTCAATCAAGCTGTTCTGATTGTCAGTTTGTTAGAGTAGCTAGCTTATGAGAATTTCAGTCGGACACTGGTTGAGTCGAGTCTTAGAGATACCGGGAGCTCACTCATACACACATGTATTCATATTTGTATATATTATTGTAATTACTGGCATTGTACCTGATGGTACTTCTGAGTCATTTATATATATGTGCCCTCAGCACAGTCTTATTGTATATGAGAGCCGTGTAGGAGCTACCCTCCTAATTAACCTCCTAATTCATAACTTAATGAACATTCTTATCATATGTACATATATTTACTTTGAAACTCTAGACACTAACTTGCTTAATAAACATATTAAAATTTATACTTTGGTTAGTACCCTATCAGTTGTAATCCTTCTTAAGATATTGAATATATCGGATAACTGGACCAGGATACTGACTTTGTTGCAAAAGCCTAGTAACAGGCTGGATGCTAGAAGGGCTATCCTTTCTAGTGTTCACTGGAGATGTCTATTATTAATAGATATCGTGTCATTTTGTAACAGTGGTGGAAGTGGTGATGGTGGTGGTAGTAATGGTGGTGGTGGTGGTGCTGATGGTAGTGCTGGTGGTGGTGCTGGTGGTGATGCTGGTGGTGGTGATGATGGTGGTGGTGGTGATGGTTGTAGTGGTTGTGGTGGTGGGGATTTTGGTGGTGGTGATGATAGTGGTGGTGGTGATGGTGGTGGTGCTGGTGGTGATGCAGGTGGTGGTGGTGCTGGTGATGGTGGTGGTGCTGGTGATGGTGTTGGTTGTGGTGATGGTTGTAGTAGTGATGGTGGTGGTGGTAGTGAGGGTGGTGGTAGTTATTGTGGTGGTGGTGTTGTTGGTGGTAGTGGTGGTGTTGTTGGTGGTAGTGGTGGTGGTGGTGGTGATAGTGATGCTGGTGGTGAGGGTGGTGGTGGTGATGGTCGTGGTGGTGGTGGTGCTGGTGGTGGTGGTAATGGTCGTGGTGGTGGTTGTAGTGTGAGAGAGCCAGCTTATGCAGGGAAGTTAGTGGTAGCGTGAGTGGGCAGGCAGTGTATATTATGCAAGCTGTCACAGTATCTTGCGAAAGCTGTCTGAGTGTATTGTTTACGGTGGTAGCAATATGGAGGTGAGCACGTTACAGCTGTGGTCATGTAACACACACATTGAGTGGGTGCACCAGCGACCACCCATGTTATTACCCATGTTATTACCTTTATCTTCTCCGCATTGCTAAATATTACAGCTATAATTTTGTTTTGTCTTCTCTAGCATCATTTGATAGACTCTTCATACCATCAATACGACGACATTCATCTTTGCAAATATACAGTGTCTAAAGGCAGTAACGAACAACAAAATATCTTTCATCCGTGGACTGCTTACAGAGTCAAACGCAATGTTCGTGGTTTTCACAGAGACCCACATAAAAGATCACTTTGACAATGAAATATGGATCCCGGGTTATAACCTATATAGATGCGACAGAGTGAAAAGGCAAAAGGGGGTGGGTTGGCAGAGTCACTTATATGCTCGGAACTACTAAACACCTCAAATGATGTTGTTGATGTTTTGGCGCGGGTAGAAACATTGGGCGTGCTTCTTTACACCGGTTGTCTATGTTCACCCATCAGTTAAATGGGTACCTGGGAGTTAGTCGACTAATGTGGGTCGCATCCTGGGACAAGGACCTAATTTGCCCGAAATGATCTGCATAACAAGGGGCTTTCTATATAGTTGTATGTCATTGATGTCAGCTAGGCTTGTATACCATGTATACATGTGCTTGTAATAAATAAAAATATTATTATAATTATTATTATTTTATTTTTTTATTAACACATCAGCCGATTCCCACCAAGGCAGGGTGGCCCGAAAAAGAAAAACTTTCATCATCATTCACTCCATCACTGTCTTGCCAGAAGGGTGCTTTACACTACAGTTATAAAACTGCAACATTAACACCCCTCCTTCAGAGTGCCGGCACTGTACTTCCCATCTCCAGAACTCAAGTCCGGCCTGCCGGTTTCCCTGAATCCCTTCATAAATGTTACTTTGCTCACACTCCAACAGCACGTTAAGTATTAAAAACCATATGCCTCCATTCACTCCTATCAAATACGCTCACACATGCTTGCTGGAAGTCCAAGCCCCTCGCACACAAAACTTCCTTTACCCCCTCCCTCCAACCTTTCCTAGGCCGACCCCTACCCTCCTTCCCTCCACTACAGATTTATACACTCTCGAAGTCACTCTGTCTCGTTCCATTCTCTCTACATGTCCAAACCACCTCAACAACCCCTCCTCAGCTCTCTGGACAATCGTTTTGGTAATCCGCACCTCCTCCTAATTTCCAAACTCCGAATTCTCTGCATTATATTCACACCACATTGACCTCAGACATGACATCTCCACTGCCTCCAGCCTTCTCCTCGTTGCAACATTCATCACCCATGCTTCACACCCATATAAGAGCGTTGGTATAACTATACTTCATACATTCCCCTCTTTACTTCCATGGACAAGGTTCTTTGTCTCCACAGACTCCGAAGTGCTCCACTCACCTTTCCCCTCATCAATTCTATGATTCACCTCATCCTTCATAGACCCATCCGCCGACATGTCCACTCCCAAATATCTGAATACATTCACCTCCTCCATACTCTCTCCCTCCAATCTGATATCCAATCTTTCGTCACCTATTCTTTTTGTTATCCTCATCACCTTACTCTTTCCTATATTCACTTTCAATTTTCTTCTTTACACACCCTACCAAATTCATCCACCAACCTCTGCAACTTCTCTTCAGAATCTCCCAAAAGCACAGTGTCATCAGCAAAAAGCAACTGTGACAACTCCCACTTTGTATTTGCTTCTTATCTTTTAGCCCAACACCTCTTGCCAAGACCCTCGCATTCACTTCTCTTACAACCCCATCTATAAATATATTGAACTACCACGGTGACATCACACATCCTTGTCTAAGGCCCACTTTTACTGGGAAATAGTCCCCTTCCCTCCTACACACTCTAACCTGAGCCTCACTATCCTCATAAAAACTCTTCACTGCTTTCAGTAACCTTCCTCCTATTCCATACACCTGCAACATCTGCCACATTGCCCCCCTATCTACCCTATCATGCGCCTTTTCCAAATCCATAAATGCCACAAAAACATCTTTACCCTTATCCAAATACTGTTCACCTATATGTTTCACTGTAAACACTTGGTCTACACACCCCTACCTTTCCTAAAGCCCCTTGTTCATCTGCTATCCTGCTTTCTGTTTTACTCTTAATTCTTTCAATAATAACTCTACCATACACTTTACCAGGTACACTCAACAGACTTATTCCCCTATAATTTTTGCACTCTCTTTTGTCTCGTTTGCCTTTATACAAAGGAACAATACACGCTCTCTGCCAATCCCTAGGTACCTTACCCTCTTCCATACATTTATTAAATAATAGCACCAACCACTTCAAAATTATATCCCCACCTGCTTTTAACATTTCTATCTTTATCCCATCAATCCCAGCTGCCTTACCCCCTTTCATTCTACCCACTGCCTCACGAACTTCCCCTACACCCACAACTGGCTCTTCCACACTCCTACAAGATGTTATTCCTCCTTGCCCTACACACGAAATCACAGCTTCCCTGTCTACATCAACATTTAACAAATCCTCAAAATATTCTCTCCATCTTCCCGATACCTCTAACTCTCCATTTAATAACTCTCCTCTCCTATTTTTAACTGTCAAATCCATTTGTTCTCTAGGCTTCCTCAACTTATTAATCTCATTCCAAAACTTTTTCTTATTTTCAACAAAATTTGCTGATAACATCTCACCCACTCTCTCATCTGCTCTCTTTTTACATTGCTTCACCACTCTTTTAACCTCTCTTTTCTCTCCATATACTCTTCCCTCCTTGCATCACTTCTACTTTGTAAAACCTCTCATATGCTAACTTTTTCTCTTACTACTCTCTTTACATCATCATTCCACCAATCGCTCCTCTTCCCTCCCGCACCCACTCGCCTGTAACCACAAACTTCTGCTGAACACTCTAACACTACATTTTTAAATCTACCCCATACATTTTCGACCCCATTGCCTACACTCTCACTAGCCCATCTATCCTCCAATAGTTGTTTATATCTTACCCTAACTGCCTCCTCTTTATTTTATAAACCTTCACCTCTCTTTACTTACTGATTCTATTTTCCTTGTATCCCATCTACCTTTTACTCCCACTGTAGCTATAACTAAAAAGTGATCTGATATATCTGTGGCCCCTCTATAAACATGTACATCCTGAAGTCTACTCAACAGTCTTTTATCTACCAATACATAGTCCAACAAACTACTGTCAATACGCCCTACATCATATCTTGTATACTTATTTATCCTCTTTTTCTTAAAATATGTATTACCTATAACTAAACCCCTTTCTATACAAAGTTCAATCAAGGGGCTCCCATTATCATTTACACCTGGCACCCCAAACTTACCTACTACACCCTCTCTGCATGTTTCTCCCACTTTAGCATTTAGGTCCCCTACCACAATTACTCTCTCATTTGGTTCAAAAGTTCCTATACATTCGCTTAACATCTGGTCATTGTGGGTGTATACAAGCCTCTGGATGCAACTTCCCAACAATTCCAGGAACAGCTTTTGAAAATAGACCACTGTCTGGAAAATATTCCAGCACCTACCTTAAACATCTTGCTCCTGGGGGATTTCAACCTAAGGCATCTAAAATGGAGGAATGTAGTAAATAATGCTGTAGCAGAGATAACCCCAGGAGGCAGCTCAGATGATAATTCGCATACACACGAGCTTTTAAATCTCTGCACCAAATTCTCCTTAAACCAGCAAATAATAGAGCCAACAAGATTGGAGAATACACTGGACCTCATCTTCACTAACAATGATGATCTGATACGAAATATTACCTTATCAAAAACAATATACCCAGATCACAACATAACAGAGGTTCAGACATGTATGCGCGGCGCCCCAGACCAACAAAATGTGATCAGTCATGAGGGAGCCTTCAAATTCAACTTCAATAACAAAAACATAAGGTGGGACCAAGTCAACCAGGTCCTAAAATATATAAACTGGGAAGATAGCCTAAGCAACACGGATCCAAACCTATGTCTAAAAAAAAATTAACTCTGTGGCACTCGAGGTATGCTCAAGGCATATTCCTTTATTAAGGAAAGGGAAGAATACACAATAACCGCATATAGAAGAGAGGAGCTTCGACGACGTTGTCGACTTGACCATTTACAAAGTCACACTAGATACTAGTGTGACTTTGTAAATGGTCCAAGTCGGACCGAAACGTCGTCGTAAGCACCTCTCTTCTATCTGCGGGTTATTTGTGAATTGTTCCAGTCACGGTATTGTGCCTTTTTTTGTTATTTAAGGGAAGAGAAGATGTAAACTAGAAAGAGAAAGGCGCTTCCTATACAGGCGAAGGCGAAAAATAACAGAGCGGCTAAAAGAGGTCAATATATTTGTAATGCGAAGGGAGGCACTGGTCAGAGAAGTTGCAAATATCGAACTTAAGCTAAAGAAATCATACAAGGGTCAAGAAACACGGGAAGAACTAAAAGCCATAAATGAAATTGAAAAAAAAAAATCAAATATTTCTTTTCTTATGGCAAATCTAAGACGAGAACAACATCCAGTATTGGGCCCCTACTTAGAAGAGATAGGTTCTACACAGATGACAGAGAGGAAATGAGTGAACTACTCAAGTCCTAATATGACTCGGTTTTTAGCAAGCCGCTAACTAGACTGAGAGTCGAGGACCTAAATGAATTTTTATGAGCGAGACAGAATTTGGTAGATTCAAACATATCTGATATTATCCTGACGCCAAATGACTTCGAAAACGCGATAAATAACATGGCCATGCACTCCGCCCCAGGCCCAGATTCAAGGAACTTCGTGTTCATCAAGAACTGCAAGAAATCCCTATCACGTGCTTTTAACATCCTATGGAGAGGGAGCATGGACACAGGAGTCGTTCCACAGCTGCTAAAAACAACAGGCATAGGCCCACTCCACAAGGGGGGCAGTAAAGCAATAGCAAACAACTACAAACCGTTAGCGCTAACGTCCCAAATCATAAAAATTTTTGAAAGGGTTCTAAGAAGAAAGATCACCACTCATCTAGATACCCATCAGTTACACAACCCAGGGCAGCACGGGTTTAGAGCAGGTCGCTCCTGTCTGTCCCAACTACTGAACCACTACGACAAGGTCCTGGATGCTCTAGAAGACAAACAAAGCGCAGTAGTACAAAATGCGTGATAAAGGAATAACTGAAAAAGTTGGTAGATGGATCTATAATTTCCTAACAAATAGAACACAAAGAGTAGTAGTAAACAGAGTAAAGTCTGAGGCAGCTACGGTGAAAAGCTCTGTTCCAAAAGGCACAGTACTCGCTCCCATCTTGTTCCTCATCCTCATATCTGACATAGACAGGGATGTAGGCCTCAGCACCGTGTCTCCCTTTGCAGATGACACCGAAATTTGCATGACAGTGTCCACCATTGAAGACACTGCAAGGCTCCAGGCGGACATCAACCAAATCTTTAATGGGCCGCAGAAAACAATATGAAGTTTAATGATGAGAAATTTCAATTACTCCGATATGGAAAACGTGAAGAAATTAAAGCTATATCGGAGTACAAAACAAATTCCAACCACACAATAGAGAGAAAAACTAATGTAAAAGACCTGGGAGTGATCATGTATCAATCACATCTGTTAGAAAATGACAGGATGGATAATGAGAACCTTCAAAACTAGGGATGCCAAGCCCATGAGGACACTCTTCAGGTCGCTTGTTCTATCTAGGCTGGAATTTTGCTGCACACTAACAGCACTTTCCAAGGCAGGTGAAATTTCTGACCTAGAAAATGTACAGAGAACCTTCACGGCACACATAACTGCAATAAAACACCTCAGTAACTGGGAACGCTTGAAGTTCCTCAACCTGTACTCCCTAGAACGCAGGAGGGAAAGATATATGATTATATACACTTGAAAATCCTAGAGGGATTAGCACCAAATTTGCACATGAAAATCACTCCCTATAAATGCAAAAGACTCGGCAGACGATGCAACATCCCCCCAATGAAAAGCAGGGGCGCCACTAATACGATCAGAGACAACAAAATAAGTGTCAGGGGCCCAAGACTGTTCAACTGCCTCCCAGCATACATAAAAGGTATTACCAATAGACCCCTGGCTGTCTTCACGAAGGCGCTGGACAGGCACCTAAAGTCAGTACCTGACAAGCCGAACTGTGGTTCGTACGTCGGTTTGCGTGCGGCCAGCAGTAACAGCCTGGTTGATCAGGTCCTGATCCACCATGAGGCCTGGTCAGAGACCGGGCTGCGAGGGCGTTGACCCCCGATACCCTCTCCAGTTATACTCCAGGTAGTATATTTTTATGTTCCGCAAGAATATAAACATTCCGACCTCGTTTAGGACCACCAGTGTTTGGGGAGACATTAGTCTGAGGGAGGACGGGAGCCACGTATTTTTGTAACATTTTATCATACCCATTAGTAATAATTTTACCCCCTACAGATACCATTTATTACATTTAAATAAATATTTATTAAGGCTTGCCTGCGAGTGTATTATATGTAGTGTGTTTGTTGACATGGATGAAATACCTAGTGCTTGCTAATTAGCAAATTTGTTAAAGTACATAATTATTTTTCCTAACTCCTTTTTAAATACTAATGTATCATAACTTTGGCATTTTTCATTGTATAAATAGAGCAATGTTTGTAAAATGCCAAGTTAAAAGAATGCTTTTGTGTATTGTTTTAGTCACATGGAGAGACACACCATATGACACTTTATCCATAAGGACAGTCAGTTTGTTCTTCGAGGTCATACAGTGAAAGTTGCGTGAGATCCGCACTATGTTCTAGAGCAGTTCTTCTACCTGGAGTTTTCATAGTTTGTCAACAAGTTGAAAAAAAAAATGTTTTTCTTTTGATATTAGTTTGCCAAATTAGATTATATCTCATAAAATTATCATTATAATAATGATAAATGATACCAATAAGTAGACGAGTAAGACACATATACAAGAGTTAGGTATCTTTATCTTTATCAAAGGCCAATAGACTTCTTCAAGTGTCTCAGGTTTAACAGTCTTCTACAGTGTGCTCCGCCTCCGCTGATGGTGTCGCAGTTTTCTGTGTTTCATCTTTGTGATGCTTCAGCAGCTTGTTATTGTTCAAAAATATGAAGGTGAACACTATACAGGCTGAGGGACTGACCTCCTTCAAACTACTTCACCAAGACTGATGGACTGATCATATTATCTGAACCTCTCCTCTGCTCTCTCCATATATATTCACCTTAGTATTAGACTGAAGAAGCCTACTCTGTAGGCGTAACGTTTCGAAATATGATACCAACTATTGCACATGTGTCTTACATATCATTTAATTACATTTATCTTAGATATTTTTGAGACCGACTCCGTGTTGAACATGTGATTTCACTACCGTAATATTGAACTTTGGATTGGATTTACATAAACTTGAATGAATTTAGTTATTTTCATCAAATTTTGATGTTACTTTGTTTTATAATAGGTGTTCTTAGTCCAGTTGCATTTGTGTTTCTAGTCCGATTTCATAGATGTGTTCCCACTCGGGTTGTACAGGTATTCCTAGAATAATTTTCCTTGTATTATAGGTGGTTTCACAGACCCCTTAAAAATAAAAATATCAAAACGATAAAATAAAGCAAAAGGATTTCGTTGTGCATTCGAGATTTGACGAAAAAAAAGTTAATTAATAGTAGATGGTACAAAAGAAAAGTTGTTATTGGAAATAGATACACAAGCAGCGACTGAAGACTTTATTTAGACACAGTATCACCTGCGTAGCAGACTCTCTTCAAGTGTGCTCACACTTCTCTTTTTACAGATGAGCAAACTTGAAAATACTTGCTGCCCAGGCCAGATATTGTGTGAATAAAGTTTCAAAGTGTTGTTTGTGTGTCTTTGTCAACTACAATAAAAATTCTGATTTTGTCGATATTTACTGGGTGAAAACTTTAACAAGAATCATATGGTATTTTCAGATTGGTGAAGATAAGGTAATAGTTACTCCTTTGTCATCCCGAACTCTCCCACCATCTAAACAATTGCTAAATAGAATAGAAAATCTGTTTTTCCGACATTTTCGTATTAAAATATAGCTAAACACAAAAACACAATAAGAAAGAAGCCGTAAATGAAATTTGAAAGAAATGCAAAATACTTCTGCTGTGGAAAATGCTGGGCATAAACATCCAGTATCAGGCTTTGATTAAAAAAGACTTAACCTACACTGACGACAAAAAAAGGAATGCGTGAATTACTCATATCCCAATATGATTAAGTGTTCAGTGTGCCATTAATCTGCCTAAAGATTGGCAACCCAAATGAGTTCTACATGAACGAATCGCAAAACACTACATACATCCTCTTAATCTCTAATATAACCCTAAACCACTTGACTTTAACGAAGCCATTGCTTGTTCTGATTCGTGGAACTCCATATTTATCAAGAATTGCAAGAAGCGATTATCACATGCCTTAAATATTTTATGGAGAAGGAGCCTGGATAGTGAAGTCATCCCACAGTCATTTAAAACCACCGATATAGTCCCACTTCACAAAGGTGGCAGCAAAACAAATGCAAAAAAAAAGTCGAGATTGATAGCGTTGATGTCCCACATTATCAAAATTTTGAAAAGAACTTTGAGAAGCAAGATTGGCAAGCACAAGGAATCATAGTAGTTACACAACACTGATCAGTCTGGTTTCAGAAGAACTCACTCTTGAATCTCTTAACTACTAGACCATTACGGCGTGATCTTGGACATACCGGAACACAAGCAAAATGAATAAGTAGTGTACGACTTTGCAAAAGCTTTTGACAAGTGCGACCATGAGTTAACTGAGCACAAAATGCGTGCATAGGGATTAACTGGAAAGGTGGGCAGATGGCTATTTAACTTCCTGACTAATACAACCCATGGGGTAATAGTAAACAAAATAAACTGAGTAGGTGCTGCAGGGAAAAGTTCTGTTCCCTAAGGAACAGTACGCTCCTCACCTCTCTTTAATTCTCATATCTGACATAAACAGGGATAAACCACTGCAATGCATCATCCTTTGCAGATGATAGTAGACTTAGCATGTGAGTGGCATCAGTATAAGATATTGCGATCATATAACCTGATGCCATCTGTCTTCCATTGGACTGCTGACAACATAATGATGCCTAATGAAAACTAATTTCAGTTACTATATTATAGAAAATTAAGAAATTAAAAACATGATCAGTGTAGAGGTCAAACTAGATTCACTCAATAAAGTACAAATTTAATGTGAAAGACCTGTGAGTGATAATGTAATTATTTCATATGCAAAGAAAATAGTAGGTTGGATAATTAGAAAATTCTAAACAATAGAAGCGAAGCCAATGATGACATTCTTCAAGTCAATCATTATCCCTAAATTGGAATATTGCTGTGGGCTAACCACCCCCTTCAAGGCAGGCGAAATTGCAGAGCAGGAAAATGAACAGAGAACCTTCACTGCTTGTATAAGCTCAGCTAAATACCTAAACTACTTGGAGTACCTAACCTACCTAAATTACTGGGAGTACCTAACCTACCTAAATTACTGGGAGTACCTAACCTACCTAAATTACTGGGAGTGCCTAACCTACCTAAATTACTATATGTACCTAACCCTCAAACTGCACTCCTTAGAATTTAGGCAAGAAAGATACATGATAACCTACACCAGGAAGATTCTGGAGAGATTATTAAAAAATCTGCCTCCTCCCCCCTCCTCTCTAATTCACTACTTATTAACACAAGAGACGACAATCGATAGATCACTGAGAGAGAACTCAGTGTAAAAGTACTGCAACTTCTCAACACCCTGTCTTCGTGCATAAAGAAGATTACCGATACATCCCTGGCTGTCTTCAAGGAAAACTAGACAAATTCATCAAATCATTTCCTGATCAGCCGGGCTGTGGTGCATACGTCTTGAATGTATTTATAAAACCTACATGTATTACAATTTGCCTCGCCAGGCCAATAATACAGTACTTTTGAACATCAAGCCTAGCTAACTCAGCAGCATCAAGCCTAGCGTACTCAGCAGTATCAAGCTTAGATAACTCAGCAGCATCAAGCCTAGCGTACTCAGCAGTATCAAGCCTAGCTAACTCAGCAGTATCAAACATAGCTAACTCAGCAGCATCAAGCCTAGCTTACTCAGCAGTATCAAGCTTAGATAACTCAGCAGCATCAAGCCTAGCTTTCTCAACAGCACCAAGCCTAGCTAACTCAGCAGCATCAAGCCTAGCTTACTCAGCAGCATCAAGCCTAGCTTACTCAGCAGCATCAAACCTAGCTTACTCAGCAGTATCAAGCCTAGATAACTCAGGAGAATCAAGCCTAGATAACTCAGCAGTATCAAGCCTAGCTTACTCAGCAGCATCAAACCTAGCTTACTCAGCAGCATCAAGCCTAGCTTACTCAGCAGCATCAAGCCTAGCTTACTCAGCAGCATCAAGCCTAGATAACTCAGCTGCATCAAACCTAGCTTACTCAGCAGCATCAAACCTAGCTTACTCAGCAGCATCAAACCTAGCTTACTCAGCAGCATCAAACCTAGCTTACTCAGCAGCATCAAACCTAGCTTACTCAGCAGCATCAAACCTAGCTTACTCAGCAGCATCAAACCTAGCTTACTCAACAGCATCAAACCTAGCTTACTCAGCAGCATCAAACCTAGCTTACTCAGCAGCATCAAACCTAGCTTACTCAGCAGCATCAAACCTAGCTTACTCAGCAGTATCAAGCCTAAATAACTCAGGAGAATCAAGCCTAGATAACTCGGCAGTATCAAGCCTAGCTTACTCAACAACATCAAGCCTAGCTTACTCAACAACATCAAGCCTAGCTTACTCAACAACATCAAGCCTAGCTTACTCAACAACATCAAGCCTAGCTTACTCAACAACATCAAGCTACTTCTCAACAACATCAAGCCTAGCTTACTCAACAACATCAAGCCTAGCTTACTCAACAACATCAAGCCTAGCTTACTCAACAACATCAAGCCTAGCTTACTCAGCAACATCAAGCTTAGCTTACTCAACAACATCAAGCCTAGCTTACTCAACAACATCAAGCCTAGCTTACTCAACAACATCAAGCCTAGCTTACTCAGCAACATCAAGCCTAGCTTACTCAACAACATCAAGCTTAGCTTACTCAACAACATCAAGCCTAGCTTACTCAACAACATCAAGCCTAGCTTACTCAACAACATCAAGCCTAGCTTACTCAGCAACATCAAGCTTAGCTTACTCAACAACATCAAGCCTAGCTTACTCAACAACATCAAGCCTAGCTTACTCAACAACATCAAGCCTAGCTTACTCAACAACATCAAGCCTAGCTTACTCAGCAATATACGTATATCTGCTCTATAACATCTAGTTCAACTCTGTTTTTATAGATAAATTAAATATTGTCAGTAAAAAATTGAATCATATTTTTACAGATAAATTTTGAACGCGTTAGAGCTCACTTTTATGGAGTTTTAGTTGTTCAGATGTTCCCCTGACGCCTTCAACCTTCCTACTTGCTTACACTCCTGGGTGTCGCTTGCCCTCAGATGTTCCCCTGACACCTTCAACCTTCCTACTTGCTTACACTTCTGGGTGTCGCTTGCCCTCAGATGTTCCCCTGACACCTTCAACCTTCCTACTTGCTTACACTCCTGGGTGTCGCTTGCCCTCAGCCTCCAGTCAGAAGATAGCACCTTAATCATTGAAAATGACATCGATCATTTGGAAAATATAATAAGTTCAATCTGCGCACATGAGAACTGGTGCTGTCATTACCGTAACTTCTTCGTGGTCCTGAAGGCATTATCTTGTTTAGCTTTTTAACTGCTTTGGTCTGACAAATACTGTTTTCTCAGATATTAGTAGGACAGTAACGATGGAAAATCTCACTAAGAATCTACTGTAAAATTAAGTACTATACTAGGAAGGGCTTCAAGTCACGAAATGTCTGAGGAACCCGTCCGTAACTGGAGTACTTAAATGATTCTCTTACCAGAGACTTCATAACCAAGAGAGGACGCTTGCTAGTTGAACTTCAAATTATGCTGCATTAGATAGCTGAATAAAATTTCTAACAGTTCTAGTCGAGTTTTCGAGATCAGTATATTCAGGCACTTCAGCAACGTTAAAAATATATTTTTTAAAACACATTTTCCTCTTCCTGTTATAATGCTCATTCTGGATTTTCAGAGTCCAACTGGCTTCCGTGGGATAGTATCTGTGGTTTGTATTATCCTACAACCATGGCATGAAGAGTTTCGTCATTCTTCCGTAGAAAGAAAGCAACTTTAGGGTGGCTATACTCTGTCGTCTATTGTCAGCGTTCAGTTATGTGGACTCTTTCCCTGACATCTACAATGGAGACTACATAAGGGTTAGTACTCTCCTGAATAATACATTGTTCAAAGTTTTCTATATGTCCCAGAGCAACATAATTTGTTAAGGTGGTACTCGCTAGAGTCTTCTTAATCGTGCTGAACAATCTCTCCACACAGCCCAGCTCACCTTCTCCGAGACGAATACTTGTCGATACGTTTGTATTAGTATTTAGTTTCCTGCATGTTAGGTTGCACTTCTATCTTCTACCTTCATAAACCCATAGCTTCACCTGGCATTCTTTCCTTATCATCATTATAACTCCATGATGTCTTGAATATCATTAGCATCTAATTTTAACCTCAAAAGTTTTGATACCCTTAGCCACTGAAGTTACCACAGCAATTCTTATTTCTAGCCTTTCAGATTTTCACCTATACTTTATATTCGACTTATATCTGAGTGTTTCTTAGGTTCGGATAAGCAAGTAATTTTATGGTGCCTACCATTCTCCGACCTCCAAATGATCATTCAGTACATATATCCAAGCCGCTGATGCACTCCATCTACCTCAAACACTATACTAGCTAGTCAACATGTTTGACTACAGAGTTAGCTTGCGCATACCCAGAATCGTGGGTTATCCGTTAACTTTCAAGAATGTAGAGGAATGGTTCAGAGAACCGACAAGTTGATAAATTAGACACATATGCAACACTTGGGTATCTTTATTGAGGAAACGTTTCGCCCCACAGTGCCTTCATCAGTCCATACAAAGTAGAAAGTTGTAAGGAGAGGAGGAGTTTGAGGTAATCAGTCCCTCGGCCTAGAGTCTGTGTTCAGTCCATCAATCTTACTACAAGATTGATGGACTGCAAGATTGATGGACTGAACACATCGACTCCAGGCCGAGGGACTGATTACCTCAAACTCCTCCTCTCCTTACAACTTTCTACTTTACATTGGACTGATGAAGCCACTGTGTGGCGAAACGTTTCCTCAATAAAGATACCCAAGTGTTGCATATGTGTCTAATTTATCAACTTTCAAGAATAAATCTGGCATTCTCCCTAACTTCTGTAGCCCTGTCCTGCAAACATGCACACACAACATTACTCAACCATATTCTCTAAACTCTCTAAATCGTCTGCAATATAAACAGTTAAGCCATTTGTTGAAAAACTGTGCGATATATCATTGATAAAAACTGCCGGCACTCATGTCGTCTTCCATTGCTCGCCTTCTTCTCCATTATTTTCTTGCTCGGATTAACTAAGTTGGTGCCTAATTTTACCAATCAGTGCTTGTGGTCCCACTAGTCAGCACCAGTGCTGGTGGTCCCACCAGTCAGCACCAGTGCTGGTGGTCCCACTAGTCAGCACCATTGCTGGTGGTCAAACTAGTCAATACCAGTGCTGGTGGTCCCAATAGTCAGCAACAGTGCTGGTGATCCCACTAGTCAGCGCAGTGCTGGTGGTCAAACTAGTCAATACCAGTGCTTGTGGTCCCACTAGTCAACACCAGTGCTGGTGGTCCCACCAGTCAGCACCAGTGCTGGTGGTCCCCCTAGTCAGCACCAGTGTTGGTGGTCCCACTAGTCAGCACCAATGCTGGTGGTCAAACTAGTCAATACCAGTGCTGGTGGTCCCATTAGTCAGCTCCAGTGCTGGTGGTCCCACTAGTCAACACCAGTGCTAGTGGTCCCATTAGTCAATACCAGTGTATTACAACCTCAGGTTCAATGGCCTGTTATCCTGAGTGTAAAAGGGAGCTTGGAGCAAAGAAACACGTAGAAGATGTATTGAAATTGTATTTCTTTCACCAATCAGTTATGAATATATAAGACTTTTGTCTTTTCCTTCACCAAGTAAAATAGAAAAGGGCTTTTTACACATATGTACACTATATACAAAGGAGTAGTATTTAGTGCACGCCACGGTTGTCTAGGCTAAACAGCAGCCAAAAGACAGACAACTTTTCACAACCAGCTCTATGCACGAATTCCAATGACAAACTGCGAGTGGTATCCACGTCACCTTTGTCATTGTTAAACTCGCATTTTAATTGGCTGAACCGAGTCGTTGATTTGATGATGGGGCCCCATCGCCAAACCCTTAACGATGGTTCGCTGGTTGGAGGAGCCTATGTGGGTGTGTTTAACATGCTCCGAATAAAGATTACATACTCTTTGCATGCAACACCCCCACCCCAAGAGGGCTCATGACTAGGCTTCCACCTCAAATGGGTAGAGTGCCACCATGGCACATTATAATAAGGGGACCGCCTTTTCCCTCAACCATCCCGCTCATTAGTTAAAGCTAAACTTTTCTCGAGACAAAGTCCGGCTTTTAAACTTAAGAGTGAGACAGCAGACTGTAGGGCTAGCGTAGGTCCAAGGTGCCTGCGGTCGGTAGCAGGGCACCTCACCACAAAAAAAAAAAAAACACTACGGGAAAAAAAGGGCTGGTTCCACCCAAAGTCCTTAACACATCCGAACTAAATACAATGACTTCTAGACAGCACATCAGCTAGCACATTTTTTTTGCCAGCGATGTGTATAATTTTTACATTGTAGGGTTGCAACCTAATACTCCAACGCATGAGTCTGGTATTTTTGTTTCTTATACTTTGAAGGTAAACCAGAGGGTTGTGGTCGCTGTAGATGGTGACCACCTGAGAGGACTGGCCCACGTAGACATCAAAATGCTCTAATGCCAGAAGTAGAGCCAGGCCCTCCTTCTCTATAGTAGAGTAGGCCCTCTGGTGTGGTTGGTATTTGGCCGAAAAATATGCCACAGGCTGCAACCCATCATCCCCAGATTGCAGAAGCACTGCCCCCACCCCAGACTCACAAGCGTC
>WNWK01039330.1:0-17502 GCA_009830355.1 Cherax destructor
ATGCACTGGAAAACGTGAGCGGGAAAAAAGTTGACCCCATTTCAAAAATTTTCCCTATGACGATAGACTGGGGGCCCCTGAATCTCACTCTCTGAAAGGCGTAGAATTAGGAGGGATATGATTGAGGTGTATAAATGGAAAACAGGAATAAATAAAGGGGATATAAATAGCGTGCTGAAAATATCCAGCCAAGACAGGATTCGCAGCAAGGGTTTTCCCAAGCTGGAAAAATTCAGATTCAGAAGATATAGGAAAGCACTGGTTTGGTAATAGAGTTGTGGATGAGTGGAACAAACTCCCGAGTACCGTCTTGAAGCTAAGACGTTGGGGCTTTAAAAATAGGTTAGATAAATACATGAATGGGTGTGGGTGGGTGTGAGTTGGACCTGACAGTTGTGCTACTAGGTCTTATGCCGTGCCCTTCTTAGTGGAAGGACCTGACTACCTGGAGAGTGTTAACTCCAGGTAGTCAGAGTCAAATCGGAAGTGGCATGGATCTGCCTCGCATGGGTCAGTAGGCCTGCTGCAGTGTTCCTTCTTTATTATGTTCTTATGTTCAATATGAGTATGTATATAATATCTATAATTCTTTCTGAGAAGTCACGAAAGCACTTAATTTCGCTATTCTTTCACAGTGGTTGTTCTGCATATAGGAATTTTTCGAAGTCAACTGAGAAGAGAACTGCATCGAGAATTGTGGAAACGTTGCAGACTTTTGAGTGTTGCACATGGAAAATTCGTTTGGGCCATCGATCTGTAAAATAGTGACGTGTTAACTGAATACAGAGTCGAAGTATGACTTCTGTATTTCAAAAATTTTTCTTATTCCCATTAGTGTATGTTCCATCCCCTTCATGTGATGTGGCTGTGGCTTTGCCCTAAATTTTGTACAGAAGATTTTTTGAGATTTTTACTAGTTTATTTACAGCTTTTCGCCCCCTCTGTTTCTCCTAAATTCTATATAATGCAATTAGTTTGATCTCAGTGTTCTCCATTTCTCTAACCATTTAAGCTCAAGAGTTTCAATTTTAGGTGCATGACTGAATTTTGCATACCTTAAAAAGGGTTCTTAGTGTTGATCAAAATGCTGTCAACAGAGCAAAACAGCATTACCACTGGCTTCACATTTCTTTTTGAAGGATTTAGTTATCAAGAATGTCATTTTATTTGGGTTTATGATAGTAATATTACTGTGATCCTTCAACGTAGAGCAAGATCTCATATTATTACTATTAAGTCCTCGAATAATTATTTCGTCTTAATTTGTTTTTCATAGTGGAGTTATAAAATTTGTTCTTTTTCAATATCATATTATTTTCTATAGCTAGACTACTGGAAGACCTAGTTAATATTAACTTGAAGGTGGGATTGAGAACTTTCAAAACAAGGAAATAATGCCGATGGTGACACTCTTCAAATCGCTAGTGCCCCCTCCTTAGAATACTGCTCAGTGCTGACGGCCCCGTTCAGGGCAGGAGAAATATCAGAGCTGGAACAAATCCAGAGATCGTTTACGGCTCACATTGAGCCATTGAAACATCTAATTATTGAGAACGCCTTCAAGTCTTGAACATGTACTCATTGGAGCGGATGAGAGAGAGATACATGATAATATATACCTGGAAAGTATTTTGAGGGCCTGGTCCCAAATCTTCACACTGCCATAACAACATACTGGAGTAAAAGATATGGGAGGAAGTGAAAAATAAACCCAGTGAGGAGCGGGGGTGCGGTGGGGACAATACGGGAGCACTGTATTAACATCCGGGTCCCAGACTATTCAACATCTTACCAGAAGATATCCGAAACACGGCTGGAACCAGTGTAGAAGCCTTCAAGAGGAAACTGGACAAGTATCTTCACCAGGTGCCAGATCAACCAGGCTGTGATGGATATGGGGAAACGGGCCTCCAGCAGCAACAGACTGGTTGACCAGGAAAGCACCAGACGAGCCTGGCCCATGGCCGGGCTCAGAGAGTAGATAAATCTCGAAACTCTTCAAAGGTATATCAAAGGTTGGTGTGTCTTTAAAGGATGACACTCATAAAAAAAAAAATGTCGATTGAAAAGAACACAATGCTAGGTTAACTCTCTAATGAGATACGAGAATGAAAAAAGGGAAATGTTGGAATACTGTACATTGAGGTACTCAGGTTTTCACTGTGATAACCTTTCATTTTATTTTGTTAACTCTGTGTCCAGTGTGTTAAAAGTATAAAAACCCAACTGCCCACTTTTCCAGTTATTTATTTTGCACTCAACTAAGATGCCTTTGGTTTATGATCGCTCAAGTCTACGACTTTTGCAAATTTGTCTTTACTACTGAGAGCACTTGAGGTCCCCCAAGAGTGTGTGAGAGTCTTCCTACATGGCTGAGGGACGTTATTAAGCGTAAAGGACGCAGCAGCAAGTATTAAAACCTCAGTAAATGCAAATATATATATTATAATCTTTCATGGTATGTGTTTGTGTTTTGGTACGTGTGTGGGGAGGGGGGGCATAATGCGTGACTAGCACTGTATATATGGAAAGTACTTGAGGGCCTAGTCCCCAATATGCACACTGCCGTAACATATCGTGTGAGATATGGGAGAAAATTTCTAATGGCTGGAAAAGTAGGCGGGCGAGAGACATCCTTGGGGCCAGACTGGTTTTTTTTTATTAACATATTACAGAAACTATCAAAACACTCCCCGGGAAAAAAATTTAAAAAAGAAAAGTCTTAAAAAAGGAAACCGGTCACAAGAAATTGGTCGCATAGTTGATCTGGCACTTGGTGCCGGATCAACCATGCTGTGATGGGTATAGGGTTAACGGGCTGCCAGCAGAGACAGCATGATTGATAAAGGAAGCCCCAGATGAGCCTGGATCATGCCTAGACTCAGGGAGTAGGAAAACTCTCGAGACTCATGAAAGGTGCCAGGTATTCACCAGCTGGGAGTCATGCTGGACTGAAAGAAAAACCAGTGGCTGGCACCTCAGAGCCAGATATTAATACCAACCAAAAAAGCCCCCAGCTTAATAATGAATAATATATATAACATCCTTCATGTTTACAAACATAAAAGTAATAAAATACGTTTATTTTGGTCTCCTTACAGACTCAAATGTTTTTTTGTAACTTTTACAGAGACTCACCTAAAGACTACTTTCACAGTGAAATATGGATTCTGGGCACAATGTTTTTATGTGCGAAAAAAAACCAGAGGGGAAAGGTTTGGGCTTTTGTTTGAGTAACTCATATGCACTTAGTTACTTAATACAGCAAATGATGTTGTTGATGTTTTGGCAGTCAAAATTGAAAAACACAATAAAATTATTTTTCTCATTCATAAACCCACCAGATATAATTTCCCATCAGTTGAAAGACCACCTTTTAAAAATCAAAAGCTATATTCAAAATATTTGAAACCCAGTACTAAATTTAGGAGAGAATGTAGCTTATACTGAAATAACTGAGAATAAATCTTAGGGGGTAGTTCATGTGAGCAGTAAATGTGGAACAGACCAAACTGAATATACCCAAAGCCTTGTATTTCAATTAATGACAATCTGATACAGAACATAATGGTGTAAAAAAAACTGCTATTCTAAACCACAATCTTAATATGTGCTCACTGGGGCTGAAGAGAGAACATATATAATATATAAGTGGAAAGTACTGAGGCCCTGGTCCCTGATCCACAACTACCATAACAGCATACTGGAGCATATGGGAGGACGAGGAACATAAACCCAATGTAAAGCAGTGGCACAATGAGGGAACATTGTATCAATAAACTGGCCCCAGACTACTCAACACCTTACCTGGGGTTTCGGGGTCAACGCCTTTTGTCTGAGACCAGGCCTCTAGTGGATCAGTCTGATTAACAAGGCTATTACTGCTAGCCGCGTAAACCGATGAACGAACCAAGCCCGGCTGATCAGGTACTGACTTTAGGTGCCTGTCCAGCGACTTCTTTGAAGACAGCCGGGGGTCTATTGGTAATATCCCTTATGAATGCTGGGAGGCAATTGAATAGTCTTGGGCCCCGGGACGAGCCTGGCCCATGGCAGGGCCGAGAGTAGATAAACTCTCGAAACTCTTCAAATATACCCGGACACTTATTGTGTTGTCTTTTAGTATACTCCTGGCGCCTCTGCCAGGTGCCAGATCAACCAGGCTGCAATGAATATGTGGCCAGCGGGGCCCCCAAAAGTAACAACCAGCTGGCCAGACATACACTAGATGAGCCTGGCCAAGGCTGGGCTCTGGCAGAATAAAAACTCTCGAGACTCATCAAAGATATATCAAGGCTAAAGAGTGTAATCAACGGGTTTCAGTAAATATAACCTTACTGAAATATGCTGGGTAGAAAATATTAGTGAAGTGGATTAGAGGCTGCATCTGGAGAAGATGAACTCAATAGTGACAGAAACACATCCTTTAGAAAAGAAAATGAGGCGCTCCTCAAAAGGCGAAGACGGAAAGTGTCGTAGTTTCTGAAAGGTTGAAAACCTGATGAACGAAAAGAAACACTGGCCAGGGAAGTGAAACATATTGAGTTCAAACTGAATGCATAATACGGGGAGGACACAGTGAACAAAAAGCCACTAATGAAACTGAAAGAAATTCTAAATTCATTTTCTCATATGAACAATCCACACTCAGTATCTGCCGTTGTTTAAAGGAGATGGAACCTACACTGACGGCAAGAAAGATATAATCGACATATTGAAGTTATAATATACCCTGTTTAGTGAACCATTAATCAATCTAAAGAGTGACGTTTCAAATGAGTTTTTAATTGACGAGCTTAAAACACTTCAGACATCATAATTTCTAATATTCCCTGACACACTTGTCTTTAATAAAAGTCATCTACTGGATTTCCCTGCACTCAGCCCCAGGCCCTGACTCATGGAACTCCACGTTCCTCAATAAATGCAAGAAATAATTATATCTTGAATATTCTATTGTGGAGCAGCCTGGATACACGAATCATCACACAGTCATTAAAAACCACTAGCATATCTCCATCCTTAAAATTGGTTGTAAAGCAATTGCAAAAAATAGACACAGCTGTTTCTCATCCTCATAGCAGGCATAGATATAAACACCCGTCAGAGTTTTGTAAAATTTATTTGCAGATGACACTAAAGTAAGCAGGAAAGTCACTTGGGTAGAAGACACTGAAAAATTACAGGAGATATAAGCAATGTTTCCCGCTTTGGTATGAAAAGAATGAAGAACTCAAAAGGAACAATATACAAAACTCAATCGGATCGTCAAATAGAACTAAACACAATAAGACAAAGGTCACGACAGCCAGGAGGATAACGGGGGGAATAATGAGAACCTTCAAAGCAAGGAAATAAGGCCACTGGTGACACTTCTCAAATCGCTAGTGCTCCCTTATTTACAATATTGTTCATTGGTGAAGAGCAGAAACATTCAAATTACTGAGAACGCCTTAAAGTCTTAAATAGGTACTCACTGAGCAGAGGAGAGATACATGATAGTATATACTTGGAAAGTACTCGAGGGCCTGGTCCCAAATCTCACACTGCCATAACAACATATTGGAACGAGACGTACGGGGGGAAGTGCAAAATAAACCCAGGGGTGCGGTGGGGACAATAAGGGTACACTGTATCAACATCCATGATCCCAGATCATTCAGCATCTTACCAGAAGATATCAAAAACACTGCTGGAACAAATGTAAAAGTCTTCAAGAGGAAGCTAGACAAGTATCTTCACCAGGTACCAGATCCCAAACCCGTCTGTGATATCCTTCATGGAGACGATACTAAAACCTGTATAAAGTGGCATTTATCGAGGACACAGCAAACCTCCAAGTTGATATAAACAAAGTCTTCCAATGAACCAGTGTTCTGTTATGGAAAGACTGGGAAAAAAGAGACTGAAAAGGAGTGTAACACAAATTCAGATCACAAACTCAAGAAGAAAAAAACTGATAATCTTGATAACTAGAACCTTCAAAATATGAGATGCCAAGATTGATAACACTCTTGAAGTTTATTGTTCTTTCCATGCTGGAATACTATTGAACTCCAACTGCTCCATTCATGGCAGGCTAAATTTCAGTCCTGGAGAATTTGCTAAAATAAAACGAAATACTTGCACAAATTCAGTCAAAAATCTAAATTACTGGGAATGTCTGAAGCCCCTCGATCTGCAGCTCTCGGAATGTAGGTGAGAAATATTAATAATCTACACCTGGGAAAAAAACTAAGTGATTCATCCCAAATCTGGCACATACGACACTCCCAAAGTAAGAGTCTCGATAGGTGATGATGTCAATGAGTGTAATAAGTACACTAATGAAAAATTCAGTGTGTATGGACCAAGACTTTTCAGTTTTATTCCTTCTTTATATGGAGAATTACCAACAGACCCTCGCCTGATCTCAAAAAAAAGCTTGATACGTTTCTCATTTTCTTCCTGCTCAATCGGGTTTGATGCATATGTTGGACGCATTGGGGCTAGCATCAACAGTCTAGTTGATCAGGACATTCTCTGGGAAGCCTGATGGGGGGAGGGGCCAGGGGGGCATAAATGGTAAGTGAAGTTATGTTATATTGTTGAAATTTTGGCTGATTTTTGGGGTTAATTCTTTTAAAACCCTTGGATTGTTGTCTTGAGTGAGATAAACGACTCACTGACCACTGAGTCATATTCTTACTAAAGTATTTCCCCCATTTCTTTGTTGTCATCAGAGTAAATTCCATCGGTTTTTTAAAGGTTTCACTGAAGAGAGAAAGTAACCTTCAGCTTTCTATTAATTTCAGATTTTTGCTTTCTCTGTCTCTCCTCGACTCTTTTATTCCGTTTTATCTAAATTTTTTTCCCTTACATTTAAATTTTTCCCATCGACAATTTTTACATCCATGAGGGTGTTTTCTATCGATCAAAAAAAATTCAGGATGAGTTAATGAACAAAGTATTTAGAACTGACCGGAACTCAACGTACCATAAAAAATGTACCTTCAATAACTTTTGTTGATATATTTATAAAAGGGAAATGCTTGAGATATTACATATATGATTTTTTTAAAACTGACAAAATATTGAAAAAATTTCCCTGGAAATGGGGCTTTTGATACGCCTATAACCGATTTTCAGAACACCCCTTACCAGCCTGAGGCAAAAATTTGTCCTGGTGGCCACCCCCCTTGCCAGGCCCCCAAAACCTTTTTCTCTTTAAGTTACATTAATAAAAAAAAAAATGTATGCAATCTGGCCCGTGTTTTAAGCACATTTCCAGAAAAAAACAAAAATTAAAAAACCCTTTTTAAAAAATCTGAAACAATGTCATGGGGCCCCAAATAAAGGTTTTAAAAGATTGTTTTGACAAAACATTAGACTAAAAAATTAAAATAATGACTTAACAGTACAAAAAAAGGATTACTTGATTATGATATGACATCTGTAGAGGTTTACAAGATAATGATATGACGTGTCATTAGATAAATCACCCCAGGATTACAAGATTATAACTTGATCACAAAGACACCAGTTTAAAAAAAAATGCAAAAAAAACATTAAACCCCCCGGATCTGGGTTGTGTCAGCCGAGTGTCACCCGGTAGAGCGGGGGACACCTTGTACACTGTACACCTTGTACACTGTACACTGTACACCTTTCATTGTCCCTGATTGGGGAAAAAATTTTTGGTTTTTTCCTAAATTCAGCATGGATAAATTTGAATGATACAATAATTGTGTAAAAAAAGATGTTGATTTGATCCCATCGAAAAAATTCGGGGTGATGGTGGGGAGAACGGCTGCTAAGTGATCCCGGGGAGGAGACGCCATATTGAATTAAAGGGTGAGGACTGGACTTAATTGTGCAATGTAATTCGGCTTTTTCCCGAGGCCAAAGGGGGGTTTTTTGGCCTGAATTTGTAATGGGAACCCCTATTAATGTCCCCTGCTGAAGAATTGGGAGAGGAAATTTGGGGATCAAAAAATTACGTGTGGAGGGAAAGGAAAAGGGAAACATCACTAAAGGAAAGTACACCATTAGTCCTTGCTTTTTAGATCACTAGTTTTGGCCAGTGTGGGGTCTAGGTGTCAGGCAGGTGTTGTGGTGTGATCTATCTGCAGTAATTAAATGGTAAGTGGTAATACAAATTATATTTTGTTTTACCTAGAACCCTAACCCTATACAGTCCACAACCTTAATATACCAAAGTGTTGGTTTTAATATTATAATTATTAATTTAATGTCGGCAGCTTTTTGTTAGAGTGAAGAAATGGGCAGTCGATGGGTTGAGTTCAGACCCCTGTGACTAAGCCCCATTTACCTCACCCAAATTACTTGCAGGAAATAATTGGGGAAATACCCTGTAAATTCATGCAGATAATTTATCAAAAATAATAATTCAAAATTCGATAATCAATTTTTTTGGGATAATGTATTTAAACCATTACATCCTTGTATAGGTCCACAAGAATATTTTCACTTCAGAAATAGCAAATATGAGTTTTCACATTTAAAACAAACTGGAGTTTTTATATTATCTAACGTGGAGTTTTTTCTACCTGGGAAATGTCCGGGGGTTAACGCCCCCGGGGCCCCGGCCCCAGACCCGCCCTTCTGGTAGATGGAATGATAAACCCAGGCTTTTGGGAGAAGCCACCCCAAAAATTTCTTATACTATAGAGCGGCTGACCACGAACTGACATAAGGAACTTATTACATACCCCGTCTATCTACGTGGGGCTTCCGGGGGATCAACGCCCCGCGGCCCGGTCTATGACCAGGCCTCCCGGTGGATCAGGGCCTAATCAACAGGCTGTTTTTTGCTGGCTTCACGTAGTCCAACGTACAAACCACAGCTGATCTGGCACTGACTTTAGGTATCTGCCCAGCTCCTCTTGAAGGAAAACCAGAGGTCTACTGGTAATCCCCTTTTGGGGCTGGTGGGAGGCTGTTAACGGTTTTGGGGCCCCCGGACACTTATTGTGTTTTCTTTAGTGTACCAGTGGCGCCCCTACTTTTCACTGGGGTACGTTGCACCGTCTGCCAAGTTTTTTTTTCGTTTTTGGAGGATTTCTGTGTGCAAATTGGGGACCAGTCCCTCCAGAATCTTCCAGGTGTAGATTATGATATATCTCCCCGCCTGCGCTCCGGTGAATATAAGTTTATTGCTTCCAGACATTCCCAGTAGTTAAGGTTTTTGGGATGGAATTTAAGGGCAGTAAAGGTTCTTTTGTACATTCTTTTAATCTGAAATTAAACCTGCCTTGAAGGGGATGTTAATGTACGGGCAGCATTCTAGCCTAGAGAGAACAAGGGTTTTAAAAAAGGGTCATCATTGGCTTGGCATCTCTTGTCTTGAATGTTCTCATTATCCACCAATTTTCCCCGCAGATGTTATTGGGGGCTTGTTGTGGTCCTTGAAAAGGGGAGGTCTTTCCACACCCAGGTCCCTTTACATTACTTTTCCGCTCTATTGTGGGGTTAGGGAATATACTCAGTCCCAGCTATTATTTCCTCCAGTTTTTCATAACGGGGTAGTTGGAATTTTTCTTCATTGAACATCATATTGTTCTCTGTTGCCAATTGGAAAACTTGGTTTATATCTTCTTGGGGATTTGCCGTGTCCTCAATGGATGGCCTCTCATGCAGATCCCAGTATCGTCTGCAAAGGATGATACAGTGTTTGGTTTCCCTCTCCCGTCTATGTCTGATATGAGAATGAGGAACAGGGTAGGTGCGAGTACTGTGCCTTGTGGGGCCCCCATCCGATTTAACTCTGTTTTTCCACTCTTTTTGTTCCATTGGTTAGGAAGTTGAAGATCCCTCTGCCTACTTTGCCAATTATCCCTTTAGCACGCATTTTGTGTGCTATTACAAAATGATCCCTTGTCAAAAGGGCAAAATCTGTGTATCTACATCTGCATTCTGTTTTTTTTAGAGCATCTAAGACCATATCATAGTGGTCTACGGGTTTGCTCTGAAACCATTTATGAATGAAAATGGAATTTTTTTATACAAAAGGTAACCAAGCCCTCTAGAATCTTTCATATGTAGATTATATCTTGCTTATGTTCCAAAAAGTACAGATCGAGGGATTTCGTGTTCCCAGTAATTGGGTGTTTTCCTAAATTTAAGCTAGCATTGAATTTTCTCTACACATTTTCCAGGTTTGTAATTTCACCCCCTTGAAGGCAGCTGTTAGATTTCAGCAGTACTCCAACCTAGAGAGCGGGCAATGACTTCAAAAATATGAGCTTTACCTTTCCATCTCTGTTTTGAAGGCCCCGTTTACCCAGCCCATCATTTCCTTTTTTTCGTAGTGATAAAATAACACTGTTGTGATTCTTGAAGGTGAGATATTCTGGTATTATCACTGTTAAGTCTCTAACTTTAGTCTTGAAACTCTGCTCAGTAATTAAAGTTATTATTATACTCTTTTTTATTCTTTATTTCTTCAGTCTTTCCCATAATGGAATTACTGAAACCTGTTCTCCCGAACTTCATGTTGTTGTCAGTAGGTTAAATTGTGAATTAGCGTTCCACATCAGTTCTCAGGATATCATACAGATATAGGTAATAAAAAAGTGAGTACCATCCATTGAGGACACATCAAATCTTCACTTGATGCGATCCCGGTTTTGAAGTGGGCCATAGGAAAAGAAAGTAATGAGGACAAATTTCAGTTACTAGATTATGAAAATTTTAATGAAATAAAACCTGCATCATAGTATAAAACCAACTAAAACCTCTCATTAGAGTGGAAGACTAAATGAGATACTTAGGAGTGATAATGTCAGAATATTTGGCATTCAAGGATCATAACAATATTATGAACACAAAAAAATGATGGCAAACCAATCATGATGCCTCTTAAGACCCTTAGGATATAGTCTTGCATGAAAGAAAAAAGTTAAATGCTGTTGTAGTGTTAGGGTTTTTTAAATGTAAAACTAGAAAAGTAGGCAGATAGATATTTAACTTATTAACAAACAGATCTCAAAGATTAATAGTAAAGAAAAGGGAAAGGGTAGTTGGGCCACAGTGAAAAACTCTGTTCCCCTGGTAAAGTCTTTTTCAACTTCTTTTTTTTCTCATATCCGACAGAGACAAGGAAGAGCACTGTAACATTTTTTGCTGATGACCCAAATTCCCAAGATCGGCGTCCGTCTATGATATAGAAAGTCAAGTGGATATAAACTCTATCATCCAGTGGGACTCAGACAACAATATAATGTTCATCGAGAACAAGGTTCAGTTACTCTGCTATGGAAGAATAAAAAAAATATAAAATGAAACGTAGTAATGGGCAAACTCAACTCATTAAGTTTAACCAAAACTCCTTGTGCGAGACTTAGGAGTAATTATCTCAGAAGATATCTCATTCGAGGATCACAACAATTTGCTATCCCTACTGCAAGGAAAATGATTGGCTGGATAATTAGAAGTTTCAAAACAAGAGATACAAAGCCAAATTTTGGGGATACTTTTTTCAAAAGAAATACTGCTGAATACCCATGTCCCCCGTTAAAGCAGGTGAGATTGCTTAGTTAGAGAACAAAATGAGCTTTCACTTACATATAAATTGGTCAAAAACCTGAACTCTGGGGAAAGTTTTAAAACCCAGAAACCCTATTCTTTTTAACATACGGAGAAAGATACATCATAAGTAATACCTGCAAAACCTTTAAAAGGACTGGTCTCTAACCTGCACACCGAAATTTTGTATCAGGGAAGAGACTTTGCAGACAAGAAAGTACGTCCCAAAGAAAAGCATGGGCGAGAGGAGTACACTGAGAACTTCGTGAATTTCGATAGGAAACTTGATAAGATCCTCCAAGCAGTTCCCGACCCTGGGCTTCGTAGGTTGGATTGTGAACGGCCAGCAAAACATTCCATTTGGGTCAGGCCTTTTATCCACCGGGGGACTTGGTCTGGGACAGGAATGTGTGGGGTGTTAACAAAAAAAAAAAAAAAAAAAAAAATTTTTCATGTATCTAGACCCCGGATATTGTTGTACATTAAAAAATTTCCCTTTTAAAACGTAAAACCCAAATCTGGAGAACGTACAGAGAATTTTCCCTGCATAAATTCGGTCGAATATTTAAGTATTTGAGCCGCTTAAAGTTCCTCGAATTGTGCTCCTTGGATTTTGACAAACACGTCATTAGTTACACCGGGAAAAAAGTTTTGAGGATTAATTTGAATGTGAAATCGACATCACTTTTCTATGGGAGCAAAGGGTATGGCCGTGGAACCCAAAATACTTCCAGTGAGAAGCGGGAGTAAACATAAAAAAAAAGATAACGTGTAAATAGATCAAAACGTTTCAGCCCCCTCCATTCATACCTAACTAGAATTCCCCAGCATCCCCCTGACTATGTTGGGGAAAATATAAAATGCCCCTAAGTCGTTATGATTAATAGGGGCTTGGGGCACACTTTGAACTCCGTGCAGCTAGCACCAATAACCGGGTTTTGATCAGGGCATTAACTGGAAGTCCTCGTTAGGCACCGCGCCACAGGGGGCCTTCTCCTGAATCATCATCATGTACTTTTAAATAACCTTCAAAACAATAACATAAATGTTTTTAGACAAAAAAAATAAATGCTCCTCACCTCTATTTTGTCTACTAAAGGGGTTTCTGTGACGAGGAACATACACAGTCCCTCTTCTCATCATCCAGATACAAAACGAATGAAATAACCACTACAGTAAAACCAAAATTCCTGCGAATTTGTTTAATACAGAGTCCCCTTTAAAGGGGGCCAAAGGGCAGTGTGTTTGGGTAAAAGAGCTTTTTTATGTTAAGGCTATATTTATCTGTTTTACTACTACTACTACTACTACTACTACTACTACTACTACTACTTTCTATTACTACTAATAATTTCTACTACTACTACTACTACTACTACTATTACTACTACTACTACTACTATTACTACTACTAATAATATTATTATTATTATTATTACTACTACTAATAATTTCCATTACTACTACCACTATTACCACTACTACCACTAATTTCTACCACTACTATTACTACCACTAATTTTTACTACTATTGATACCATTACTACTAATTAATTTCCACCATTACCACTACCACTATTTTCTACTACCTTTTTATTTCCTACACTACTATTACCACTACCACTACCATTATTTCTAATTTTTATTTCTACTACTACTCTGTGTTCCAGTCTTCCCAAAAAATCTGTGGACGACTTCTTCCCGTTTTTTTTTCCAAAGCCTCCAAATTTGTGTCGTAATGTTTTAGTGGGTGTGACTACAAGATGTTTTCCCCCTACATCAATGGTGATTTGATATGTGCAGGTCAAACATTTTCTTAACATTTTTCTATTTAGCACCTTCTCACCCCTTTTAAAGGCTTGTGTTTGCATTAAAAAAAACAGGAATGGGTATATAACATGAATGAACACAACTTTTTTTATACAAGATGAAAAATTAATGAAAACATGAATGGCCAGCTTAAATAATTAAAATTAAATAAATCCATGATACAAGAAAAAAAACAGGAATAATGGTAACCCGGATAGTGATAAATAATACTCTAACCAAAATATTAAAAAAAGAGCAATGGACGGTAGACGATCGAGTGGGGGAAGGGTGGGAACCCCTTTCGCCACAAGTTGACGGAGGAAGCCACGCCGCTTTTTATACTGACGGGGGGACGTGCTCATAGCTGAAGTGTGGGTGGAGAGGTGATCTGACTCTTGGCAAGTTCTCTGTGAACCTGAATTCAGCTGTAAAGGGGGAAAGCTGTTCCTCATGAAGGTGGATGAGGTGTAGTTCAGGATGAACATATTCGAAGGGGATAGTCGGGTAAGGTTGTTGTCCACTTGGCAGTATATTAAACTCAGTCAGTCGCTACAGGATGTAGACCCCCACTGCCGGGGGCTCAGACACCCTAGGGACAAATATAAAGGATATAAGAATATTTTAAATTTTTTTTAACACTTAAGACCAGATCAAATGGGTGGTGAGTTAACTGTAATATTTAGCCTAGGACTCTCCGTCTCGGCCCAGTGCCACTTTGAAAATTGTCAAGTTCCAGTATCAGTTCGCCATATTCTACTGGACTGTCCTATCTACCAGCGAGCACGCAGAATTGACCTCGCACGTCGTCACCCCTTAACATTTCATTTCCTCGCTGACGACCCCCCCGACACAGACTCCCTTTGATTTTTTGTCAGCAACAGCTTTATTACACCAACCTTGATTATACTTTATTACCCCAAACCTTGATTATACTTTATTCCCCCCTGATTATCTTTATTACCCAACCCTTGATTATCTTTTTACAAACCTTGATTATACTTTATTACACCAACCTTGATTATACTTTATTACACCAACCTTGATTATACTTTATTACACCAACCTTGATTATACTGTATTCCCCCCTTGATTATACTTTATTACCCCAAACCCGATTATACTTTATTACACCAACCTTGATTATATTTCTTTAGCACTTCACACCGCCCTTCTTTACCTCGGTTATACTCTTCACCGTCGCTGATCTCTGATCAGGCATATTACCTTTTCAGCACACCCTACCCTGCAGCTGTGTATGACCCTTATGGGTTTAGCATTTTGTTATGATTAGAATAATACTGTATCCCAGGGGAACAAAATAAATAAATCAGAAGTGTCAACAAGCACTGTCCCAAACCCATAATAAACAAGAGCAGCTGAAACCATTATGTTAATAAAAATAAAATGACTGTAAGTCAGAAGAACAATACCGAAGTATATAGGCAAAAGAGTTTGATCCTCGCTCAGAGAGGAGCGAGGATCAAAATTCTTCTGGCTACTTGGGAAAAAGGGAAATAACTGAAAAAATTGCGACATGGACACGAATCTAATTGAATACGCCTATCATAGATCTACAGATGGCGCTACCCAAATATATAAAAGGAAATTTTGGGTATGTAACGAAGGGAAGTATTCACTGCCAGACGTACCTGAAGAAAATAGCGTTTAAAGATTATATTACGCAGTGTGTGTAAAATATTTTATAAAAACGCCCATATATAATGTCATTTTCCGAGTATTGTACTGAAACGGGCGTGTATTATTCCGTCAGCCAGGCAGAGTGGCCAGGACAGGAGCAGATGAGATGTTAAGTGTTAGTAGGTTAAGCACAGTAGAGGAAGCTAGATGTAGCGGTGTGGTATTTGGTGTTGGGTAATTTTTTTTTTAGTGTATACCATAGGTGTTTTTTCCCTGCTGGTAACTAGCAGAGTGAGCTAATGTGAACTGGAGTGTGGTGTTTTGGAGTAGATTGAAGTTGTATAAAAGTTACTATTAATATAGAAATTTTTGTATAGGTGAGTTTTGATGCCCTTTCCCTTTCCTAATAATAATTAATATTGTTTAACATATGAGTGCAAGCTGACCCCAGAGTTGCTGTGGTTCTTTTCAGTGTATTTTTAAAAGCCCCTGGACAGCAGATTGAGCAACCATTTAGGACCCAGGACCATTTTATTTAAGTTACGATATCGTAGTCAACATGGTGGCTGCAGGGGAAAAATGATCAAAGTTAGAATGGTAATTCACATTTTGGGTCCTGGGAAATTTTTTTGGAAGGATATATTAATAGTAACCTTTTTTTGGGGGAATACAATTATTTTTATAATAATAATTTGGCAAAAAATCATTTAATGTACCTATGTGCTTTGTGTGTGATTTTTTTTATATAAGTAATTTCTACTGTAATGGCGTTTTTCGCAAAAATTTTTAAATGTCTGAAGATAGAGATTCTAGTGGTGACGGGGCTGGGAGCAGAGTCGCAACAGACTGTTCCCTTTCTTAAAGTTCATCTTTTCGATGCTCTTTTCTAAGGAACACTTGAGTGTTCATAACTGTTCAAGTGATGCATTTTGGGGGTATTTTCTTTTTTTTTCCCTCAAAGTCCTGGTATCTGTATTCATATTAAAAAAATGACTTCAAGGACGGGGAGAGAAATTTTTTTTAAAATTTTTTATATCCTTCACGAAACTTTCGTTTAGCGGATTTTTCGTACATTGATTCCTGATGGAGACATGAAAGATGCTTTCGGGGGTGAATGTCCCAGCGACCCGTTCCAGACTAGGCCTTTTAGAGGAATTTATCAGGTTATCTCTTCAAGACCGTTAGAGAGTTCTTAGTAATTTCCTTATCACGAAGGATAGCGATGAAAAGTCGGGGACCTTTTGACAATTATCAGATTCTTTCACAGTATACTTGTCGCCTTCCATTGCACTGTTAGTGATTTGAGCGTATGTCATGTCTCTTGCTTTAAGCTGCCCTTAATGCCATGGCATGTTAGTGGCTCTCCTTGCACTTCAGTTTATGATTGTAATTACAAAATCTCTATGTAAACTTGCAATGAAATAAATTTTTTATTCTATTTTATTCTATATGGAGTGATTTCGACGTGCAAGTTTTGGACTAGTCTCTCCAGGATATATCTTTCGCCTATGTTCCAAGATGTGCACTTCCCAAGGGGCTTCAAGAATTCCCAGTGGCTCAGATGTTTGACTGAGTGCTTACGGCAAGAAAAATTCTCAATTCTAGCTAAGCAATCTTGCTTGCCTTGAAATAGGGCCCTTAATATACAACAGTATTCCAACCTGAAAGAGAACAAGTGACTGGGCGTTGGCCCAGCATCTCTTACTTCACCGTTCTAGCTACCCAGACATTCTCAGTTTTCTTGCTGTAGCGACAGCAACATTGTTGTGATCCTTGAAGTAAGATCTGGCATTTTGCTCCCAAGTCATGCATGTGAAACTTTCGATTAATTAGACTGTATGAGTCTGTACTCCATTTGAGATTATTTCCTCTATTTTCCATAGAGTAACTGAAAGTTGTCCTCACTGAACATCATATTGTAGTCAGAGGCCTACTTGAAGATTCGCTGTGTCTGAAGAACGCCACCTTTATAGAGAGTGATATTAATCGCCCACTTTTAAAGTTATTTTTGGCACGCATTTTGTGCGCTATCACACCATGCACGCACTTGTGGAAGTCTTTTACAAAATCAGTGTATACTACTTCAGTATTTAGCGTTCCTCCGCTGCTTCCGAGGCTGTGTCATAATGGCCTAGGTATTATGAAAGGCTGGAGTGACCTGCTCTAAATCCGTGTGGCCCCGGCTTGTGCAATTGTTGCGATTCCATGTAATTGATAATCTGGCCTCTGAAGACTTGTAGAAATATTTTAATCTGTGAAGTTACTGTTATTGAGCTATAACTTTTTTGCATTTGCTTTACTGTTACATTTCTGAAGTGGGACAACATCAGTGAGTTTTGCTGATGAATTAGACGCATGTTTTTCATCGGAAAATTTTTTTGTAGACGTTTGCCATCCAGTGGCTCTATCAATACATTACATGGACATAATATGAAGACAGAAGAAATGTACACAGCAGTCAATAGAAGATAACGCAATCAGACCTCAACCCAAATTGATGAACACCTCTTGAAAATCTACCGACTGCTG